>JADRCD010205350.1:15688-29264 GCA_019843815.1 Montemys delectorum | reverse complement strand
TTTTCTTTTCTTTTCTTTTCTTTTCTTTTCTTTTCTTTTCTTTTCTTTACTTTTCTATTCCGGAGGGGAAAGTGGGAAAGGAGATATCATATGACATGTAAATAAAGAAAATATCTAATAAAAATAAATTAAAAAAAGAAAAAAAAAAAGAAAAGAAAAGTGATCTCAGACATGGGTCTTCATTTACATTCTTAGAAGCTTGTGTTATTGCCCCGAATCTGACAAGGTGAAGAAGCCAGGGCTAGACTCTGAAGATGAGGCACTAAGAGGAAAGGAAAAAGCTGGCACCAAATGTCAGATGAGCAAATGAAGAGTTACAGCCATGTGTTGGTTTCATATGAATGAACTCTCCCAATGAGGCCAAAATAATTGCTCATAGCGTGCCCGCTGTTTAAAGCCAGTGAGTTTTGTAGTAGAGTGTTTCAGAGCAATCGCTAGCCAATGGGCCTTTTCTGATTGTTACAGTTATATTACTTCATAACACAAAAAAAGTAAAGGTTAATCTCTTCAAAATAAATATTTTAGGAAACTTCCTTAATTAGACTTTTAAATAGAGATTTCTATTTTAGCAAAAAGAAGCACAGGTGATACAGCTAACTGTCACTTAAATTATGCCCTCAAATTAATGAAAAGCTAACTAGGCACAAAGCAAGCAATTAATTTTTTTATGTGACAAGGCCTATTTCAAGAATTTTCTGGGCTTTAAGCAACTGGAATGCAAAGCTTAATTTTTTTTATCTTAAGAGTGCTTGCTAAGAGAAAAAGAATGAGGGGATTATCATATCAAATATATACTAGTCAAAGTTCAGACAGGTAAAGATTTTCAAGCCTCTTTAAGGATTAATGCAATAAGCTACTCGAATAGTAGGGCATTAAAAAATTCAAATAGTCATTCCTAATTGTGCTTCATGATAGAATCTTTACTGAGAATTAAATATGAATTAAAAATCTGCTCTTGAGGCTTCTGGCTAAAGATGGGAAATGAAGTCCTTGCATTCAACTCGTGACTTCTTCCAAACCCACAAAAATACAATAGTAGCATGTGCACATGTGATTGAATAGAAGCTCAAGAAAGCTCCAAATACCCAGGTGAATGCAAGCAATTTAAACAGAAAAGGACCAATTCTGGAAGTGAGAAGTTGAATCAAAGGTTAGATGAAAGCCTCATCATCAAACTAGAAAAAAAAATAGAATAACACTAGAACTTGAAGACAAGGTTGATGACTGAACACTCAAAGACAAAAATGAGGGAAAAATAATAAATGGACAGAGTATATCCAATTTCTGTGACACTACTAAAGATCAAACCTATGAAACTAAGAATAAATTAGGAATCCAAGTTACAGGTTCTAAGCATAAAAAAAGTATAATAAAAAATAGCAGAAATTTCTTAGATCCTGGGGAAGACATCATGATCTGGTATAAGAAGCTACGTAGAGCCTCAAATAGATGTTATGGAAAAGAATCTCTCTGTGATGTAGTACAAGTGGCAAAAGCACCAAACTAAGGAAAAACACCAAAAGCTGAGAGGAAAAAAAAGCACACATTCTCTTATGAAATCAAACCTGTCAGAATAACATCACATTTCTCAGCAGAAACACTGAAGGCCAGTGAGTGGGCTGACTACTTCAAACCCTGTGTATGTCTGGGTGTGTATGAACAGTGCCAACTTAGATTACAGATTGTACGAATGTCCACAAAATTATTCTCCAGAGTCAGTGGAGAAGCAAAGACCTTCCAAGAAAAGCATATGCTGACAGAATACTGGATGACGTCTTAGAAAATTTAGACCTAGAAGAGGAAGCAAGAAAAAGTAACCTTTAAAGTGTGGGAAGTAGGGAGCAAGACGAAGTCTCAGCAGAAGGGATGGGACTTTAGCTCATCACACATGCAGGAGGCCATGCGTTCAACCCTTAACAGCCAGAAGGAAAAAATCTCTTAAGTATAGATAAGCCAAGGGGAAATAGGAAAGAGCCCGACAGTATGGATTCAGAAAACCATCAAGTTCCTACGTTAAATATGGGATAAAGCAATGAACATAGATCATTAAAGTGTACACAGGGGGAGAAAACACAATAACATAATAGGAATTTGTATATAACTTACAAGAGCAACCCTGGCTATAAACAGTCCCAGCTCATTCTGGCTGGATCACATCAATATTCAAAAATTTCCTGCTTGCAAGAAATTCATCTCCCCAGCAAAACACACACAGACACAGAAGGTGAAGATGCTCAAAGGCTATTTCAGCAAGCTAATTCTGAAAGCAGAGAGGAGTAGCTATATTCATACCCAAAAAAATACCTTTAAAGTCAAAATTAGTCAGATGAGACAAATATGACTTTATGTGTTGCTGAAGAGAACAGTTACTCAAGACAATGTAACAATCATAAACACATATGATCTGAATACTGTAGAATTTACTTTTATAGGCAAACACTATGGAATATAGAGGGAATAACTGGTCCAACACAGCAATAATGGAGGACTTCACTTTCACCAGTAGAGAGAGAGCGTCAAAACAAAATACTCACTCACAAAGAATCAAATGGACACTGTAAACATCAATGGTGCATCATATTCAATAGCTGAAGAATATATAGTTTTCCCACTAACACATTGAATTTTCCTCCAAATCTCATTTTTAGCACATAAAGCATGTTTAAAAATACACACCAAAGTATTGGAGAGATGGGTCACTGGCTAAGAGCACTTGGTTGTCTTGTAGGAGGTACAAGTTCTGTTCCCAGCATCTATATGTGGCTAACAACCATCAGTAACTCAAATTCTAGGTTACCAAATATCCTTTCCTGACCTCCACAGGCATCAGGCACCCATGTGGTGAATATACATATGTGTGGGCAAAACACCCATACAAATAAAATAAAATAATGAATAAATCTAAAAATTATTCTAACCCAAGAGACACACTCAAAACAAGTATTTTTTAATCTCATCAGATCATAATTAAAAAGAAGAAATCAAGAGAAAAACCTAAAGGAATTATATTAAACGACATGGAAACCAAATAATAAATTTCTGAGTAACTAAAGTTATAGTTGAAAAAAATAGAGCATTAAAAATTCCTAGAATTGAATTAAAATCAGAATTCTGAATATCAGAACCTATGGAGTCCAATGAAAGCAGTGTTAAGAGGAACATTTATAGCTGTAAGTGCCTATGGTAAAAGCAGGGAGACCTCAAATAACTTAATGATGTATCAATGTCTTTAAGAAATAGGAGCAAGTCAAATTCTCAAATACCAGAAGGAAATAAATAATAAAGAGCAGAACAGAAATAAATGGAAAGAACACAAAAGAACAGCACATAGATCCATCCAGATGTTGGGTTTATTTTGAAACGACAAACAAAAATTGACAAATTTTAGGCAAATTAGCTTAAAGAAAAACAATCTTGTAGGACCATTTCACATTTTGGCATTTAGACTGAGGATTTAAGTCATTTTAATTTTACTTAGAGGGTGACAGGGAGGGAGGAAGAGAGAAAAGGACAGAAGGAAGGAGTGAGTTTTTTTAGTTGTACATTTGCCCAAGATATCTAAAGTTATAAGATCATTTCCTGCTTCTGGGCTGCCTCATTTAGCCTTAATAGGAGAGGAAATGACTAGTCTTACTACAATCTGATGTCATGGCTGGTTGATATCCATGGGAGACCCACCTCTTTCTGAAGAGAAGCAAAGGAGTAGGTGGGGGAGGAGGTCTAGGAGGAGAGGAGGAAGGGGACACTGCAGTCATGATGTAAAACAAATAACATAGAATTATTTTGAAAACAAAGACACCACTCTGATATACAGTCAGAATTCTCACAGCAACGAGTATTGTTTTTAAGACTCAATGTTTTATACAGTGGATTAGACAGACCAAGGCTGGCTCTAATTGGAAGGGGACTCTATGGAGATTATTGATCTACCTCCGTTGATAGATAGAATCTATTTTTTATGAACTCACAAGCCTGTAAACATATTTGATCTAGCTTGTAGTATTTTCAAAATCATTTGGAGCTTCTGGTGTTTTTTTTTCCTTCTAGGAAACATAGCCCTGTTATAAAGTTAATATGGGGAGATGACATCAAGACAGAATCTAGTAATATCTACTTTCTTGAAAAATGGTAAAAGGAAGCAGCATTTGGTACAAGCACTATTTGAACTTAGAAACTCCTATAAACCTCAAAGTCAGTGGTTCTCAAATTTCCTAAAGCTGCGACACTTTAATACAGCTCATGTTGTGGTGATCCTCAACAATAAGATTATTTAATTGCTATTTTATAACTTCATTTTTTGTTATTCATTATGAATCATAATGTAAATTTCTGATCTGTAGAATACCTGACATGCAATCCCTGTGGGTGTCATGACCCACAGGTTGAGAAACACTATTCTAAATCCTTAATTTTGAATAAAGACAAGAAAAATACTCATGTCATAAGGATACTTGAGGATGAATAAACGCTGTGTGGGGTGTACCTGTGTACATGTTGTACTTATTTATGGCAATATAATGACTTTATTAAGAGATTTATATTTGCTACTTTCTGTAAGGATGGTTGGCCATCATAATTCAAAAACCTCCAGATCAATCTGTTATTTTGAAATCAGGTCCAAAGGATTGAAGAGATGGATCACTGGTTAAGAGCACTTGGTCCTCTTGTAGATAGCATAAGTTCTGTTCCCAGCATGTATATGTGGCTAAAATCCATCAGTAACTCAAATTCTAGGTCACCAAATGTCCTTTCCTGACCTCCACGGGCATATTTTCCCTTAATGAAGTATTTTTAGATACAAAAAATGCACAGAAAAAAAAGTAATATAAAGTATGCTTAGGCAGGTCTCAGGAAAAGCCAGCAGTCAAATTTGGCATCTAATTCATTCATTTGTATAACATCCTAACATGATATGATCAATGGTAAGCTCTGTTATTCCCATAAATTTGGGAACTGCTTTTCAAATTGGAATGGGTTTAAGGTCCCTTTTAAGTATCATTTTCTATGGTGTATTCTAATGTGTTTTCTGGTAGAACAAGAGCACACAAGGTTCTTGTCTCCATATGTAAATGCCACATGTGACGGTAGGGAGAGGTTGGCAAACCATTTGTTTGGTTCATTAGATATTTTAAAGAGTCACATACTTAACAAGAGAATACTTCTCAGTCAGGCCAGAGTTGGAAGCCTGCTGGTAATTCACAGTACTTTTAACTTACACTAGTGTTCTAAAGAACTGGGAGATGGATAATCATCTAGATCCTAGAAGAGATAGAGGAGTCATGAAGAGGAATAAAAGGCAAGGGAGGAAGATAGAAAGAATGCAACAGAAGAAAGAAGAATGGAGAGATGGAGAAGGATGGTTCTTGAATTACTAATGTTTCAGATCTATCTTACCTTTAAAACTAGACCACAAAAAAGATATATATATATATATATATATATATATATATATATATATATATATATACACATGTGTATATACATGCACATATGTATGTATGTATGTATATATGTATATATACAAATATATACAATTTACATTGTTATTATACGCATAGCAAATTCCATTGATACCATTGGCAAGGACAGCGTTTATTAAGCACATATCTGCCCTGCCTGTATTATTGGTTTCTGAATTGTATAATACTATAATGAAATACTATAATGAATACTATAATGAAAGCTTATAAAGCTGTGTTGTAATAAGCAGAGCTGGTGCCAGGAATCTACATCCAAATGACTGGAGAGTCTGGCTTTGAACTGGAGTGTATGTGAACTTAACCATTAGTGAAAAGTATGATTAATTTATGTTGGCCCAGTATTACCCAAGGCTTGTCACAGATGTGTGTTGGATGCTGACTGGACTGGTTAATATGCCCAATGAGAAGTTGCTGTATTCAAGTTTTTGAGAGGTTAGTTTTAGTTAGTATTTAAAAGAAAATCAGAATCGCATAGAAAAAGACCATTTTTTAAAAATCTGTAAAATAAGTTTGGAAACAAAAGGCAGTTTCCTATTTAATCCTTAGTCCTCGGCCTTCTGCTAATTAGACTGTGAAATTCAGTCAACAGCAGTTTGCTACTCAAATTCTCTATGCAATTGTCAGGGTATAATTTAGTACTCAGTGACACAGCTATCACCTCTGTCCAGTCTTGGCTATGGGTCTTGGTTTTGTTTTCCTTTGCTGAAGCCCAATTGTCCCAAGAGATGACAAAGGGATAGATCTATCTAGTCCTTTATATTGCACAGAGCAGCAAAGCCAAAGAAACTCTGCCAAGTGCCTGTGACATTTGGAATTTGGTAGCATTTATTCCCCCTGATCATTCTGTTTCCATCTTTCCTGTTTCCGCTATTTTCATGGCAGTGTCTAACTATTCTAGGTATAGATACTGCTTTAACTCTTCTTCCCAATAAAGTTT
The DNA here is from genome assembly GCA_019843815.1 of Montemys delectorum. Classification (NCBI taxonomy): domain Eukaryota; kingdom Metazoa; phylum Chordata; class Mammalia; order Rodentia; family Muridae; genus Montemys; species Montemys delectorum. The sequence continues at coordinate 22,847 of JADRCD010205350.1, read as the reverse complement.
TTTAAAAATTATTTACAATGGAGTATAAATAATTGAATTAAAAATTTTATTTTTACAATAGGCATTTTTATTTTAACCAAGAATGACTTTACTCAAACAATGAAAGTCTCGATTACAAAATTGCAGGTATTAGGGAGTGCACTGTTTATTAAGATATCTCTGAGACTTCAGTTTCTCTTTTCTGTGATACTAGATTGGAGACTCTAGGGCTTCGCTGTGATTTGCTTCCTGAGTGTGGGCACTATATGGAGACTAGAAGAGAACCATGCAGGCACGCCTGCTCATCGGCCTACCTGTTCCTGCCAATGCTGCCCTAGCAACAAGGTCCTTCAACTTGGAAATGGAAACTGAATACAGATTCCAGCTTTCAAAAAGAAGCATTTCCCAAACTAGACTCCCTCTCTGTGCCCCTTGAATGATGGAATGGGCAGGAGAGCTTCTCTTTGCAGTTCTGGGGCTCAGTTCCCTCCAACCTCTCCCCCTCCCTCTCCCCCTCCCCTCCCCCAACCCCCTCCTCTATCCCACGAGCCTTAGGTTTGGTTGTAGCTTCAATTCCTACAGTTATTATCCACATGACCTCAGTGTTTTTCTTGTAATGCTGAAGCTGCACAATTCCCCACATTAACATCTATCTTGTAAACCACCCTGCTTCTTCTTCCTGAGTAGAATGCCAATGTTATAGAAACTATGAGAAGAAATACTCAAGAGACAGATTTTTTTCTTTCATGTCTAAGTCAGAAACCACATGAGCAGCATCTACCTCACCCTTGTTCTTGCTAATCTAATAGAACACAGACACAGTCTAAAGGTGTTGGATTTGGTTATTGTTTGTCTACTGGTCTAGCTGCGTTTGGAGACAGAGTCTCCATCTGTAGCCCAGGCTGACCCAAACTCACACCAGTCCTCTTATCTCACTCTTTTTCCCATTCCTGGAATTACAGGTAAGGGATAATAGGACTAGTCACTCCTAAAGTTGAATTCTGGACTATCCTGATTGAAAGTCTAATTTCTACCTTAGAGAAGTTTTCTCTCTTCTGCTGAAGTCCCTTTTTCCTAAATTACATTAGGAGGTTAAAAACAGAGAAAAATCATATATGACATCATCTGAACCATAGAAGAGGTCACAGACTAAGGCATTATATAAGCATGACAAGGCAACAGTAACTAACTTGGGGTGCTCTATGAATATTCCGATTCCCAGTGTACTGTTTTTCTTCATGACAATCACATGTCATGTGACTTGTAATTCTCTTTTCTAGAGGAAGAATGTAATTCCTCACCTCATTCATACCATCCTTGGCCATAACACTTGTTTTGGCTTATGGACCATGAGTTGAAGTGATACCATGATATTGTTCTTTGCCATGAAAATGCATGTCTGAGGTGCAGATTGCTTCTTCAGTCAGTCATTGCAATAAAAATGACATTTGAAGCAAATCTCACCCGACTCACAGCTAATATGTTATGTGAGGAAGAAACAATCATTTGGACAGTTCACTGAGATTAGAAGCTTATCATTTACTACAGCAAAACCTAGTGGAACTTGACTGAGTCAACCTTTAACACAGAGAAGAGAATTCTATGGGTTACAGCCTAAAAAGGATTGATCTTTCCCTCTGGTGGAAAAGCCATATCAATCAATAAAATGAAGAAGGAGAAAAGCGAATGAGACTTGTGATTTGGGAGGAACAATAAAGGAAGAAGGAAGGCTGAAAGCTGATAGGAAGAAAGTTGGCCTAGAAGGGTATTTGTGACAGAGATAAGAAAAAGGCATGCCCAAAGAAGGGAGGGCATGAAAGAGGGAAAAGGATTTAAATGGTTCTTTTTTTTTAATTTTATATTAGATATTTTCTTTATTTACATGTAAATTTTTCCTTTCCCAGGTTCCCCTCCAAAAAACAAACAAACAAACAAAAACAAGAACAAACCCCTTTTGCCTACCCCCTCCCCATGCCTGCCACCCCATCCTCTCCCACTTATTGGCCCTGGCATTCCCCTACACTGGGGCACAGAACCTTCACAAGGCCGAGGTCCTTTCCTCCTATTGATGATCGAATTTTCAATCCTCTACTATACACATGCTGCCAGAACATTCAGTCCCACCCTGTATAGTCCTTGATTGGTGATTGGGTCCCTGGGAGCTCTGAGGGTACTAGTTAGTAATTGTTGTTCATCCTAAGGGGCTGCAAACCCTTCAGCTCCATAGAACCTTTCTCTAACTCCTTCATTGGGGACCGTGTACTCAGTTCAATGAATGGCTGTGAGCTTCTACATCTGTATTGGTCAGGTTTGTCAGAGCCTCTCAGGAGATAGCTATATGCTTGTCCTTCCTTCAGTCTCTGCTCCATACTTAATCTCTGCTACTCCTTCTGTGGGTATTTGATTCCTCTTTTTAAGAAGGAATGAAATGTCCACCTTTTGGTCTTCCTTCTTCTTAGGTTTCTTGTGGTTTGTGTGCCGTTCTTCCTGTATTCCAAACTTCTGGGCTAATAACCACTTATCAGAGAATGCATACCATGTGTGTTCTTTTGTGACTGGGTTACCTCACTCAAGATGATACTCTCCAGATCCATCCATTTCCCTAAGAATTTCATAAATTCATTGTTTTTAATAGCTGAGTAGTACTCCATTGTGTAGATGTACCACATTTTCTGTATCCATTCCTCTGTTGAGGGACATCTGGGTTGTTTCCAGTTTCTGGCTATTATAAATAATGCTGCTATGAACATGGTGGAGCATGTGTCCTTATTACATGATGAAGTATCTTCTGGGTATATGCCCAGGAGTGGTATAGCTGGGTCCTCTGGTAGAACTATGTCCAATTTCCAGAGGAACTGTCACACTGATTTCCAGAGTGGTTGTACCAGTTTGCAATTCCACCAGCAGTGAAGTAGTGTTCCTCTTTCTCCACAACCTCTCCAGCATCTGCTGTCACCTGAGTCTTTTATCCTAGCCAATCTAACTGGTGTGAGGTGGAATCTCTGGTGCTGGATCAACTGGCGGTCAACATGTAGAAAAATGCAAATCGACCCATTCCTTTCGCCTTGTACAAAGCTCAAGTCCAAGTGGATCAGGGACCTTCACATCAAACCAGATACATTGAAACTAATAGAAAATAAAGTGGGGAAGAACCTCGAGCAAATAGGCACAGGGGAAAATTTCCTGAAGAGAAGCCCAATAGCTTCTGCTCTAAGATCAAGAATTGACAAATGGGACCTCATAAAGTTGCAAAGCCTCTGTAAGGCAAAAGACACTGTCAATAGGACAAAACAGCAACCAACAAATTGGGAAAAGATCTTTACCAACCCTATATCTGATAGAGGGCTAATATCCAATGTATACAAAGAACTTAAGAAGTCAGTCTCCAGAGAACCAAATAACCCTATTAAAAAATGGGGCATAGTGCTAAACAAAGAATTCTCTACTGATGAACTCCAAATGGCTGAGAAACACCTAAAGAAATGTTCAACATCCTTAGTCATCAGGGAAGTGCAAATTAAATGGTTCTTAAGAAAAGCTGTAGAGCATTTTGAATGTATTTTACACAGGCTCTGGTCAGTGGGTGCTTTCTGTCACAGATGGGTGGTATACAGGGCAATATGAATCTGACAGGTCAAGATGCTCTGTGCTAAACAGTTACCTTTATCAAAACTTTGTGAGATTTTTTTTTTGTATAGAAAAGATCAAAAATTTTAAAATAAAATAAAAATTAAATAAAATATTTAAAAATAAAAATAGCCGCCTTCGAAGGACGGCTATCCTTCCAAGGTTGCCCTTTATATTTTTTGAGAAATGCAGATAAAACACTGGAACTCCTTTGTAATTACTCTGGATGCTGCATCATACTTTGTCCACTATCCAGACACAGACACACATAATTGTGGTCCAATATAATCAGATTCATAATAATCATTTACAAATGCCAATGAGCCCAGAACGCTAATATCATGTGCATGATATAAGACATTTCAAAAAGAAGATGACCCCTGAAGTCTTTGCTGAAAGCATTCTATCAGAGAGAAAGGAGAGACTACCTTACAGGAAGGATCAACATCCAATGAATATTTAGAAAACTTCTATGTCTGCATTGTAAAAGTATATATCCTTGAAAGCTGAGGAAGGAGGGCAAGAAACTGAAAAGGCGATTTTCTATGTCATGTTATGAAGTTTGAGCTTCATTCTGAAGTCCCAGGAAAGACATTAAACAAGAAAGCAATGCTTCTTTACAGGTATCACTTAGTACTTAGTATGGTGGTATATGGCCAATGGGGCCAGGGATGGGTATTGAGATCTTGCCCACACTGATCTGAGAATCTGGGAGGAAGGAGGGTGCCTCCTACATGTGCAAAGATGTTGCATGCATCAGTGGCTATTGTCTTGCAAATGATCTGTGAGCATAGTAGGCAGATGTGTCAGTGAGGAAAAACAGGAGAGCAAGAGAGATGAGGAGACATTAAAGAGGGATTTTAGTCTAGCGACATGGCTACTGGAATACTAACACATCCTAACTATACACCTTTAATTCCACACAATAAAAGTAAAGTTAGTTTGTAGAAAGAAGCACCCATGTTTGAAAGTAATATCTAATTAAGGGTCAGACAAAGTGATGAATAAGAGAAAGATTGGACAGAATTTATACCCTACTTTCATGAGAAAAGAGAGAAAAACGAGGCTACTTAAGAGAGAGCAGCACAGAGAGAAAGAAAAAAAGAAAGGGCAGTTTTACTGAGACAGTTGTCCAGAAACAGGTTGCAGAAAGAGAACAAACTAGACACAGATGAAAACAGAATGATCCAGAGAATGAGAAGGATCTGGAAGATTAGAATGTATTGTCAAAGTTAGTATGAAGTCAAATAGAGCAATTCAGTCAGAAGCTGAAAGAAGCCAGTTTGAATTAGTCAGCAAGTTCTGAGTCAGAAGAGCTGAGTTGACCAGCCAGCCAGAGTTCAGAAAGAGCTAGAGAAGGAGTGAGCTTACTCAGCAGTAGGTTTCAAAGACTGCAAACATTTTATGTTCAGATAAGATTTCACAAAGGTTAGAAGCTTTGAGGACTAGACCTAGGTTAGAAGGCAGAGTTAGTATGTCTCTGAGAAGACAACTACATCAGACAAACAAAAGATACTTTTACAAGACATCTTAATTGTGTAAGAGTTTGTGGTCATTTCTGAGATGGGGACTGCAGTGAGGTTAGAATGAGAAGGAAAGGCCAAAAAGATGTACTGGTAATGGTCATCTATATGGAAGGGTGATAGAATAAAATCCAGGCAACCTGCAGTGGTTATATCCTTACTCTTGAGTGGGAAACAAAACTGGTGGCTTATGTATAGTGTGTAGGGAGAGGAAGTGGGGATATGAAGTCCCTAGGTATAAAAGCATTTCTAGAACCTTCACAGGACCAAGGGCCTCTCCTCCCACTGATGAGCAATTAGGCCATTCTCTGCTATACATATGCTGCTGGAGCCATTAGTCCCATCATGTGTATTCTTTGGTTGGTGGTTTAATCCCAAGGACAGGAAGCGGGAGAGGGTGGGTTGTTGAGTAGGGGGAGGGGGGAGGGAACAGGGTTTTTAAATTTTTTTTTATTATTTCTCTTTCTTTTTCCCCCCTTTTTTTGGGAGGGGAAACTGGGAAAGGAAATATCATATGACATGTAAATAAAGAAAATATCTAATAAAAATAAAATAAAATAAAATCATTTCTAAGATGCAGTTCTGGGTCACTGGTCATTAAACTATCGATATTTATAATATTTCTGCATTTAAACACCTCTTTCTCAGTTGTGTTTCTACAATTATTGATACCCCTGCCAAAATAGATTATTTGTTCCTCACAATCCACAGGAGCATGGAGCATGGGCTTCCACATTGTGAGAAACAACCTTTTATAACATATTTGGAAATAACATGTTGTTGTTGCTGCTGGTTTTGTGTGTATGTGATAGAGCAGGTATGAGAAAGGAGAAAAGGGGGAGTGGGAGAGAGGGACATGGAAGACTTACCTGACAACTCCTATTTCCAGCCCAACTTCCACACAGTAACAGCCTACACAGGAAGCCACCAGAAAGAACTCTTAAAAACTGTGATAGGATGCTGAAGTATTTCTGTGAACAGTAGATGGTTTCTCTTAGGGGTAAAGGAGGGGAAGAGCTCAACTCTATGTAATGAGCAAGCCACTGAGAGTTTTACCATGCTCCAGTGAGTGTGTAGGTAACACAAAGCGGATGGGTTTTTATTTGTTTTGTTTTTTTTTGGCTGTGTGTGTGTGTGTGTGTGTGTGTGTGTGTGTGTGTGTGTCTGGACAGGGTAGGACTCAGAGGTAAATGTGATTGGGGTGTATTGTGTGAAATACTCAAGGAATTAATTAAAATATTATGGTAGAAAAAACAGACTCATAAAACATAAAAACAGCTGGTTTCTCAAATATTAAGATAATTCACCTATCTTCAGAACCCCTAGCCACCCGAAGCTTTGCTTTTCCTATATGATTAGGTAATATCTCTGATCCTTAAACTTAAGTTTTATATTTTTAGGCTCCACTTGAAAGGAACCACATGATTTTCAGAAGCACAAGCTGCAGGCATTATGGCTTGTTTCACTGTCATCTCGGCTTAAAACTTTCAAGAACATAGCAACATCCCCTGTGCCTCTGCAGAGCAACCTCAATAGCATGCATATTGACAATCCCAATGTCAGAAAGGAATTGCAATAAAACAAGTGTCCTGAGACTGCTCTGTGTCACTGGGGTACCAAAAGAACATTAATCCTACTGAAATCAATCTTGTATCTCATTGCCTAAAGGATTCTCCTAAGACTTCAGATCGATGAAAAGAAGAGAAAAACCCCAAATGCCCCGAAAACAAAATTACAGCAGAAAGTTTTTGCTCTAGCAATCAATATATTCAGATACCTATGCTGTGAAGATTTAAGAGACAACTTGGAATGTAGTACTAATACATATGAACATATCTGGAATACTGAGGACAAAGTTCATTTGAAGTGATTCTATTCCAATTCAATCAGAAAGTCTCCCAAGCACCCTCACCACATCCCTGGCCTATGGGTCCTACTGCTGCTTATCCTCTATCTGCAAACCTTGAAATTTTGTGGACTGGCAAATATATATATATATATATATATATATATATATATATATATATATA
>JADRCD010205344.1:0-10417 GCA_019843815.1 Montemys delectorum | reverse complement strand
TTGGAAGAGGGCATGCTACTTCCATCAAGTTTTTTTGTTTTTTTTTTCTGGGGCTAGAGGAGGGTGACACATGTTCAGGTGGATGGGTCTGGGTGAAGACAGACAGAGCACTTGGAAAGTGTGTGAATGAGATGGTTGGATGACAGGGACTGCTTTGAGACAAGCTGAGGCTGAGCTGGTGCCCACCAGAGGAGCCACGGATGGGATGCTCTTTCTTGTGTTGTCTTCTGCAGTTACTGGCTCCGTTTGGCTGGAAAAAAAAGTGTAGCTCAGGGACTTAATTGAGAAACTGCTATTGTTGCTTTTGTGAAAGCTATGTTCTGAAGGGGATGCCATGAGAGGAGGGGCTCAGCTTCCCTCATTCTGCAGCGTGAACCTTTTTTCTGATCCTTCTCCATGGCAGAGTTGCTCAGCAGATTAGTGGCCAGAATATTCACTGGTTCTTCCTTGTTACCTGGAGAGAGGCATGGTACCTTAAGGCAAAAACCAAGTTCAGAATTGTCTACTTTCCACTTCAGACCCATGAGGCCCAGCGCATGTAAGGAGGACTGACTCCGTGTAGTCTCATAAATCTTCCCCGCCATGCCTGGTGTCTTAAGGAAGGGGATAGAGGTAGCGTCATTAAGTTGAGCATGCGCTCTTCTCTCTGCAGACAGTGACAGCAACAACAAAGAACTCAAAGCCTTCTATTATGTGATATCACAAAATTGTACTTTGACTCTAATCTGTCCACGTTTTGTCTGTCCACGTGTTTTGTCTGTCTGCATCCTAGGTGAACTGTGGGGTGTGGGCATGGTTGTGAGGGCAGGATTTGGGATTTCTTAACCACAAAGAGCTTGAAGTTCCAGGTTCTTCATCTGTCATGTACTTTACTAAGAGGGAAAAGACATCAGCTATCATTCCTCAGCTGTAGCCTTAACCCACCTTGGCTTTTTTCATTTAACAAAGCCCAAAGAGCCTTCCTGGGATGGGAACCCCTCATGATGTAATTTTTCTATCCAGTTTCACATACAGTTTTTTAGCAGTTGAGCACTGATTTATAGACAACTCTATTTAGTCAGCCCTCAAATATTGAAGGAGATTTGGGAGAACTACCAAGATAATCAATTTTTATATCTGATTGTTTTGCCTCAGCAAGACATGCCATCTCCATCCCCTTAACATTTCTCATAATTCATGGGTAGTGAGAGCATGAGTCAATTGGCTGTCATTGAGTTGCCATGGCAGCTGTTCCTCCTCAAGGCCACCTTAGCGCACACATCCTCCTATTGTCACCAGTCTCTTTGCTTAAAGCCTCCTCTCATTGCTGACCATATGAATAGCTAGATCCTATTCTTGCCATCAATTTGGAGAAGGGCTGCAGATATATTCAAGTGCTAGAGACACTATTAAATTGGCTTATGATTTGGAAGTATTGCCTAATGAGAGCCCATGGTATGGAGTGCTTTAAAGCACTTTTGGCCTTAACAATTTAGTTGACATCATAGAATTTGGGGTCACACTAGCTTGGTTTTCAATGTCAGCATTAGAAATTATGTAAATCTTTGTCCAGTTCTCTTAGTCTGTATGAGCATTATTTACCTTTCTGGGACAGTAAGATCCTTACCATTGTAGACAGTTATTAAAGTTAGTGATACCTCACAACAGTGTCTTGGCCCATGCTTAGCTTGTAGCCGGTAATGAGTTCCATTACTGATATAATCATCCCAAGAGGAAGTGTGGGTCCACATTCCACCTCACTGCTGGGCAGGGCTGCTGAAGAGGCAAACGCCAATTGCACAGAATGCTTGATTGCATTTCTCCAACCCTGCTGCTGTTGGGTGCTGGACTTCAAGGAAGCACCACGCCTCCGCTGTGGAGTGAGGGTGGTAAAACACAGTCTGAGATGTGGGAAAGCCAAAGCTGCTGTTTCCTGAATTCTGGGCCTCCAGTCGCTGCTGGAGAACTGCACAAAGTCAGGAATGAAGTGTCAGGGGTCCCCAGGCCTGCAGTGAGGCTGGGACCCTTGTGGTTCTCAGACTTTTGGACATCCAGGCACAGCAGGAAGTTGCGGAAGAGCTGAGAACTGAAGAGGCCCATGAGCTAAAGGTGAGCCTGGGGCCTGGGGCCTGGGGGTCAGGGTCGAGGGCAGACCGGCTCAGCTTAGTGGTGATTGTCCTCAGCCTGGGGGTGGTTGTGGCGGGGGTAGAGAGGGCTTCTACGGAAGAGTTAAACTGTGGCTCTATAGGAGAAGACCCCCTCCACATTCCCCATGGCGGTGGTGGGTGACTGACAGTCCTTGGTTCCAAACTGTTTATTGGTTGTTCATCGTTGAAAATGGATGTATACTAACTTCTCAGGGTGGACCCGGGATTAAATACCTTTCGCAGGAAGGAATGTTTGGGAAGAGAAGCTTATTGGCTAAACTCTCAGGGCCTCTAGGTACCTCACTGCCATGGAGAACTCTGTTCTGGGCCTATATGACCATTGGTCACATTTCTTTCTTTTTTATTTTTTCAACAGTGTTTTGTTTTGTTTTTCTTTTTTTTTTTTAAAAAAAAGATTTATTGTTATATGTAAGTACAATGTAAGTACACTGTAGCTGTCTTTAGACACACCAGAAGAGGGCGTCAGATTTCATTATGGGTGGTTATGAGCCATCATGTGGTTGCTGGGATCCAAACTCAGGACCTTTGGAAGAACAGTCAGTGCTCTTACCCACTGAGCCATCTCGCCAGCCCGGTCACATTTCTTTATGTGAGAAGTGTGGCATGAGTTCCAGGCCAGGAGTCTGGATGGGAGCAGGGAGTCGCCTACCATCTCAGGAGTGTACCCCAGGTTTCTGGGAACTCAGACCTGCCCTACCTATCAAGCTTCCTGACACTGTTTAATGTTCCACAGGGAAGGGCTTATTTTCTTAGGTTTCTTGATTTCCCTCCATGCCTTGATGATGCTGGAGCATATACATACAAACACTCTCTGTGTCTCTCTGTCTGGTTTCCTCTCCCTCTCCTTCCCATCTTTTCTTCCCCCTCCCCCCCCTTATAATGTACCAAGCACGATGCTAAACTTTAAGTTTGTCTTCTTAAATCTTGGGGAGTAACAAAACTTTGTGTCCTTTGTAGAATTGCGGAGCCAGCCATTTTCATGTTGTAACTCAGTTTTGGGGACACGTGCAAGAATGTGGAATATTCTAGTAGTCTTTATCACATGTTCTCTTAGATAGCTGAATTAAAGCAAATGATTAAAGAGAATAGAATAATTATCAGACAATTACATACTAGAACTTGAATCATTTCCTTGAAATATGGGTCTGATAGGTGTTTAAAGGAGAGAGCTGAATATAGGGATTGGAACATGTGTGCAGTGCTGTGTATATGAAGAATGCACACTTAAATAGCACAGAGTATGAGTGTTTAAAGAATTGCAATACCATTTTGTACCGAATAGACTGCAAAGCAATTGTAATCCAAATATGTATAGGCATAGGAATGATTAATCTCTTCAATGAGTGGAGGTGGGTCAACTGGACAGCCAGAGAGTGAAATTAGATTTTTATGTTATTCTATATTAAAAATGAACTCAAAACCAGATGTGAAACACTGCAGGTAAATTTTTGGACAGTCGTTCTGGGCAATGGTTGTTTTTTTGGTATATGACCCTGAAAGCATAGGATGCAAAGCTTCTGCCAAGCAAAGAAGCAATTTAACAGAGAGAAGAGACAGCCTGTATGCTGGGAGGAAGTGTGTTATAAGCCACATAGCTCATGAGCGGTGGTAAGCATCCACAACATTTAAGAATCAAAACAACAGAATTATAAGAAAACAAAATGGGAAAAGGACTTGATTAGACTTCTCAGATGAAGACATATGAGTAGTTACTTTATTGAAAAAAAAGTTCCACATTCCTATTCATCATGGAAATGCAAATTGCAACCACAACAGCGTATCACCTCGGAGCTCTTACAATGGCTATTACCAAGAAGATGAAAGATAACGAGTGCTGGGGAGGAGGCAGAGGAAGTGGACTCCTGTGCACTGTTGGTGGGAATGTAAATTGGTGGAATCGTTTTTGGGAAAACAGTATCAAGGTTCCTCAGAAAATGAAACTAGAATTATCTTACGATTCAGTAATTGCACTTTTGTGTATACATCTTAAAAGGATTGAAGTCAGTAGGTTGAGAAATCTCCACTTTGATTTCTTGTTTGTTGCAGCCCTATTGACAGCAGTCGAGAATGAAAGGAACCTAAATGTTCATTACCTGCTGTATGGATAAGGAAAATGCATACCCAGCGTGGACGTGAATGCATGTGTGCACACACCCAAATGCATGTGTGTATACACCCCCTACACACACGCATGAATATTACTCAGCCATAAAATGAAACTGTGATTTATAAGAACACAAATGGACCTGGTATATAAACAAGCAGAATCTACACAAGTGTAGAGTAGAACGGTGCTTTGTGGAGGATAGGGGATGTGTAGAGAAGTAGAGAGAGGTGTTCACCAGAGGGACAGAATTTCAAATAAAAGGAATAATCTCTCAGATCTATTGTATGGCATGGTGAATATAATATTTAGATTTTTAATATTGCTAAAAGAACAAATTCTAAATGTCACAATGAGAAATTTAAGTGATAGACTTGTTAATTAGCTTGATATAGTTATTCCATGGTATATTCATATATCAAAACAACATTTTACCCACAAATATGATTATTTACTAATTAAAAGGAATATCTTAAAACAGTATTCACAACTAAAATAAAATTCTAAAGAAAGCACACTCTTCCTAAGGTAGTGTACAGATTTATTGTGACTTTATTTTTGTGTGCATGTTATATGTATGTGCTCATGGAATCGTAGGCACAAGTGCACCAGTGTATGTGCCAAAGGCCAGAGGTTGATGCCTTAGCTTATTTTTGAGATACAGTTTCCCACTGAACCTGGACCTCTCTGATTCCCCCAGGCTGGCCAGTTCACTCTAGGAGTTTACTTGTCCCTGTGCCTTTTCCCCCTTGCTCTGGGGTTATAGGCTGCCTGCATCTAATGTTTGCAAATGTACTAGTGACCAAACTCGAGTCTTCCTGCCTTCTCTCTACTTCCATTGTGATTTGAAAAAGATATATTTAAGTGGCTATCCTAACATTAAGATCTCCATTGCAATTTTTTTTAGTGGTCCTTTGGAGTGGTGTGTTGGGTGGGTTTAATTAAGTAGATTGGAATCATTGCATTATTACAAAAAAGACCCAAACCTGGTTTTGGTGTAGGTGTGAACTGAGAGGGTTAGCAACCAGATACCAGCCATTTGCTGTACCTTATTCACTGTGATCACAGGTAAATTAGCTTCTCCCAGGGTTTTCTTGCTATGAAGAGATCGTGACCGTGGCAACACTTATAAAAAGAAACATGTAATGGGAGCTGACTTAATAGTTTCAGAGATTTCATCTATTATCATCATGGCTGGACACTTGGTAGCATGCAGGCAGACATGGTACTGGAGAAGGAGCTGAGAGTTCCACATCTGGATCCACAGGCAGCAGGAAGAGAAAGCCACATTGGATGTGGCTTGAGTACCTGATACCTCAAAGCCTGCCCCTGTGACATAATTTCTCTAACAAGGCTATACCTACTACAATGAGGCCACACCTCCTAGTAGTGCTACTCCCTAATGACGTATGGAGGCCGTTTTTATGCAATCCACCACAGCCTCTTACTCATTAAATGGCAGTAGGACTGGTGTGTGCCTCAGTAGTAGAACATCATGAGACCCCTCCTGCTTTACCTCATTTACCCAATTTATTGATATTTATTGAGTGATATTTTGGTTATCTATTCCTGTACAGTAGATCACCCCAAAGTTGGTATCTAAAATAATAACTTTATTATATTTCTTTTTTTTTTTTTTTAGCCAAGAATTTAGGCAGGCCTCATCTGAATGGTTTTCTGCTTTACTTTGTTCCCACTCATGTTCTCATTTGATAGGTGGGCTGGTTGCAAAGGCAAATGACTCTTAAGATTGGTAACTTGTTGGAGATGGGTAAAGATTTAAGCTGAGGTTATCAGCTGGAATTCCTGCATTTAGCCTCACCAGCCTAGGAAAGTTAGGATGTCCATGCCTCTTAGATGTAGGACATGCAGGCCGCCAAGAGAGTGCCCAAAGAGACAGGAATTAGAAACTTTGCAGCCTGGGCCAAAAATGGCCCAGTTCTTTAGGTTGTGGGGGTTACTACATTTCTAAGCTTTAAAAAGAAGCAGCATCGACTTCCTGTCTCTGCATGGGGGAATCGAAGAGTTTATGGCTCCGTTTCGTCTGCTACCGTACCTTCTGTGTGATTCCTGCCGTTATAGGGGTTAGAGTTGAAGAAGGAAACAAAATATGATCTGCCCTTATGGGACTGAAAAAGTTCACACTGTATTAGCAAGTGCTACAGGAAGAGATGGTAGAGGGAGAGGTGTGGAGGAGGTGGAGGGAGAGAGGGAGGTTCTGGAGATTGGAGTGAAGTGATACACCTGCAGGAGGTAAGGAGCAGCTCTGAACTGCAGACTTTGGGTATAACAACCATGGAGGTTATGGATTGACTACATACCTACGATGTAAAAGCCACAGCAAGACCACTGTCAGAGCAGAACTAGGGGGATGAGCAGCAAGCAGAGAGCAATGAGGTAGCCAGTGTTCTGCTGGCAGTCAGATGGGGCTCAATATCTTTGCTTTTGAGAGTTAGGGAGCTCACTCGGGAGCCTTGACTGGCCAGGAACTCGATATGTATTTCAGGCTAGCCTCAAATTCAGAGTTGTGTCTGCCTCTATCTCCCAGCTGCTGGGATTAAAGACTTGACCCACCACACTCCATTATAAGTTTTAAAGATTAGGTAGATTAACTGTTTAACTTCTGGCACATGGTCTGAGTCATGGTTAGTGCTGGCCACAGTCACTTGTGCTTCTTTGATCCTGAGTATGGGATCATCCCAGGTCCTCCTTATTGCTGGCCAACTTATCAGTCACAGTTGCTTCTCTGGCTCCAGTGTGTGTGCGTGCCCTGGCTAGAAACAGCAGCAGGATCCCAAGGGAGAGATATAATGAAGTCCTGTCTATTGGACAAGTGACTCCTGCCTCTTCTGTAATAGCTTTAGCAAGGCAGATCCACTTTGCCCTGGTAGGCACTCACATGTGGAAGAATGGAATCTGTGCTTTTAAGTGCACACCTTGGGTTTTTATTTTTTAATTTTAATTTAATTTTAAATGTATATGTGTGCTTGGCATGCATTTGTGTCTGTGTACTACTTGCATGGATATGCCACATAGGCCAGAAAAAGCATCAGATCTCTGTGAATTGGAGTTACAGATGGCTGTGAGCTGACATGGTCTGAATCAAACCAGGACCTCTAGAGCAGTCTGTGCTCTTAACTAACTGCTGGGTCCTCTTCTCTCTACCTCCCCCTCCTAGATGATTCTTAAGGGATGAACTTTTATTTGAACTGCTCTGGAAAGTACTGCCATTTCCTAGCTAGCTACAACAGTTTGCAGTGGTGATGAGGGCAGAACAACAACAACAAAAACCAGTATAGCCATTTGTCTTAGTCGAGGTTTCTATTCCTGCACAAACATCATGACCAAGAAGCAAGTTGGGGAGGAAAGGGTTTATTCAGCTTACTTCCACATGGCTGTTGATCACCAGAGGAAGTCAGGACTGGAACTCAAAGCAGGTCGGGAAACAGGAGCTGACGCAGAGACCATCGAGATATGTTCCTTGCTGGCTTGCTTGCTTCTCCTGGCTTGCTCAGCCTGCTCTCTTATAGAACCCAAGACTTCCAACCCCCGGATGGCACCACCCACAAGGGGCCCTCCCTCCTTGATCACTAATTGAGAAAATGCCCCACAGCTGGATCTCATGGAGGCACTTCCCCAACTGAAGCTCCCTTCTCTGTGATAACTCCAGCTTGTGTCAAGTTGACACAAAAAACCAGCCAGTACACCATCTATACACATGTGGAGTATGAAGGAAATGCAAATTTGAAAACAGTTCTGAAGGAGCCTGTCCTATTGGTTCCATTAGCAAATACTTTAGAAACTACTACTGACAAGGCTTTGGCAACAGGCCTCTATTGCTTTGATTGTTGCACTTGTTTTTCTTTTGTCATTGCCTCTTTGGAAAAATCCTCAAAATATGCATATCCTTTGACCTAGAAATCCCTCTCAGAGATTTTCATGAAGAATTAACTCTAAAGCTATAATAAAAGATACCAATAGCAATAAAAGTAGCAATCTGCAATAATATGTTATGTGGAGGCTCAAATAGTTGGAGGCTCTGAGGATACATCAAATTTTGCTATCTTTGTTAAAACTGGTAAATGAGAACATTGTGTAGAATTGGTTTTTGCTTGCTTGTTTGCTTTGGAGACAGGGTCTGGCTCTACAAACCTAGCTGTCCTGGAACTTTCTCTGTAGAGCAGGCTGGCCAGGTGTAATTAAGCTACCAGGCAGGCTTTCTTTCTCTTTTCTTTTCTCTTTAAATTGTTCACTTTTCATCTTCATTATTTAGATGCTGTATGTTCTTTGTAGGTCATGATGTAATCGAATAAATAAAGATGGAAAAAATTCCAAACTAAAGTTGAAATAATGTAAAAACTCACTGCAGGTGTAGGAAGTCTAAAAGAAGCATCCACAGCTTGAACATGGCTTAAGTTGTTGGCAGGACGAGCTTATTCATTATTATTCTGTTACTGTTGCTTTAGCATTACAGCTGGCTCTGTGTCTGGATTCTGCATCCACACGTTTAACTTGAGTAGAAAATTATGTCTATATTAAACATGTAGAGACTCTGGTCATTATTCCCTAACAATATTATGTAACAGATGTTTACAACATTTATACTGTTCTAAATATTATAGCAATTGAGAATGTGGAGAGATTCTATGCAAATATTATACCATTGTAGGGAAGGACTTGAATGTTACTTTTGGTATCTCTTGGGATCCTGAAACCAATCCCCCTGGGACACTAAGGAGCAATTTTGTGTATAGAATTAAAAACAAATATAACCAAAAAATTAAAAAAATCCTTAACTCCCTCTAGAATTGACTTTTGATTTCATTTTTAGAGAAGTTCACAATGCATTTGTGGTCTTATTTCGGATTAAGGTTCAAAGATAGCCTCATCTTAGATTTTTCATTAAAAAATATTTTTTCTTTCAAATATTTGGGGTCCAATTTTGTGATTGTTTACCCATTGATGATTATCTGATTTCATTATTTTTTAGTTTACAGGTGATTCTCCCTGTGAACATATATTTGTTTTTTCTTATGTAGTTATTTGTAATGAGGGGCAATTCATGCAGGAAAACTTAAATGTAAAAAAATCACAAAAGGAGTTCTCTAGGCACATTGAAAGGCATTTGACTTCTTGTTTCAGCTACAACAGGTCATCAGAGTACATCACATTACATTCACAATCGTAACTGTTGTGCAGGTCAGAAGTCTGAAGTAGCACTAATCAAGTTGAGGTGGAAGCTGTTCCTAGGTTGCATGTCACTGGGAGGCTGCAGATTGTCAAGGCTGACCGATTTCTGGACCTGTGGGCCCTTTCCACCCTCACTGCCAGTCATGGTTGTAGAGACATCTTCTGCCATCTCTTGCATCTTCAAGGGCTTTTGTAGTTAAATTGAGCTGCTTTGGTAACTCAGAATGACATATGTCCTGTAAAGTCAGCTGGTTAAACAGCCTGAATTTCATCTGCTTGCCTTTATTGCTTTTTGCCATTAAGGGATTAGAATGGGAACATCTCTGAGGACATATATTCTGTCAGAGCAACTAAAAATATTTTTTTAAAGTATTATAAAATCATGGATTTCCTCACCACTTCTGTGCATGCACATCTTTGTGTGTGTGCTTGTTTGAGTATGTACACACTTGTGTGTTTGGGGATTGAACATGGGACCTTGTGCATACTAAGTTTCTTCCACTAAGCCATATCCCCAGTACTGATTGTGGTATTTTGATGTATTTTAATTACTTGCATATCTTTATGAAAATTCTATTTTCTCCTCTCAATAGTGGAAAATACTTACTCTGGTTGGTTCCTTTGGATATGCTTACTGTAGTTCTTGACCCCTTTCTTCCTCTTGGGTATGAAAAGATGTCTGGGCTCATATTTGCTCCCATCCCAAGTCTACAGTTAGTAGTGTATTCTTCTGAGATGACCTTTCATGTGTCCCACAGTTCCTGGAGGACCCCTTAAAATATATTGAGGTGGCTACACCTCTCTAGAGGTCTGCAGCGTTAGTTGTGAGGATGCAGGTGATGCTGTTTTAGGGGCTGCACTTTGGCAAGCACAGTTCTTTTGGTGGGCAATGATTGAGAACACAGTGCAGATGGCAGTAGAATATTGATGCTGGCCCTTCTCAGTGGAAGGAAGGAAACAGCTCCGTGTAAAGACA
>JADRCD010205341.1:45131-64420 GCA_019843815.1 Montemys delectorum | reverse complement strand
AAAAAAAAAAAAAAAAGCATGGACTCTAAGATTTATATTCAGCTTCACAGAAGATTTTTTTTAATTAGATATTTTCTTTATTTACATGTAAATTTCTCCTTTCCCAGTTTCCCCTCCAAAAAACAAACAAACAAAAACAAGAACAAACCCTTGTTGCCTCCCCCTCCCCATGCCTGCCACCCCACCCTCTCCCACTTATTGGCCCTGGCATTCCCCTATACTGGGGCACAGAACCTTCACAAGGTCGAGGTCCTCTCCTCCTATTGATGATCGAATTTGCAATCCTCTACTATACACCTGCTGCCAGAACATTCAGTCCCACCATGTATAGTCCTTGATTGGTGGCTGGGTCCCTGGGAGCTCTGAGGGTACTAGTTAGTTCATATTGTTGTTCATCCTAAGGGGCTGCAAACCCTTCAGCTCCATAGAACCTTTCTCTAACTCCTTCATTGGGGATCATGTACTCAGTTCAATGAATGGCTGTGAGCCTCTACATCTGTATTAGTCAGGTACTGTCAGCCTCTCAGGAGATAGCTTTATTTGGGCTGGCTTGTCCTTCCTTCAGTCTCTGCTCCATAGTTAATCTCTGCCACTCCTTCCGTGGGTATTTGGTTCCCCCTTTTAAGAAGGAATGAAATGTCCACCTTTTGGTCTTCCTTCTTCTTAAATTTCTTGTGGTTTGTGGGTTGTTCTTCCTCTATTCCAAACTTCTGGGCTAATAACCACTTATCAGAGAATGCATACCATTTCACAGAAGATTTTATATGCAATAGTTAAAACATGGAAGCAACCCTGTAATCATCAACAGGTGGACATTTAAACTCTGACTTTTGTTTTGAATGTGGTAGAGTCAGGAGATTGTAGATGCATAGTTTGATTTAAACATTACTGTAAACCTATCTTGCCTATTGGATGGACACCAGAAGAGACCAACGAGCCTGTTTATTTTCAGAGGTCTAAGAATATGCATCTGTCTGAGTAGATACACAGAACTAATCTATAAACGGTTGGTAGTAATATTTTAGGATACAGTAACTTTAAGAATTATTAGTGTTTTAAATATGTCCTGAAATGTTGGCATGTCATTTCAGCAGTCCCATTTGAGTTGCTCTTGTACTACTTTAGCACAAAAAGGACTGAGAAAAGACTGCTTTGGTTGAAGAAAACTATAATTTGGTCTTATTTTAATATCTCCTGTGGAAACACTAGAGGTAAATTTGTTGGCATAGTTACTAATTCAAAATATTTAAAACAGTGTGAAACAGCTCATCAGAAATTAAACAAACTTACATATTTAAAAATTAAAATTATTTTTTCCATATTAAAAAAAAGAGAGAAATTCTAACACTGAAAACTAAAACTAAAGAAAAGGACCCTGAAATGACACTTTTTTTTTGTTTTTTTGTTTTGTTTTTTGAGACAGGGTTGCTCTGTATAGCCCTGGCTGTCCTGGAACTCACGTTGTAGCACTCTATAGCACACTGTAGCACGCTGTAGACCAGGCTGGCCCTGAACTCAGAAATCTGCCTGCTTCTGCCTCCCAAGTGCTGGGAATAAAGGTGTGCCACCACTGCCCTGTGACAAATACTTTTAAGTCAAAGATCTGTCAAAATGATGCAGACAAAAAGAATAGCAGTGGTTTTCTGAGTCTGGAAGAAGGGCAAAATGAGCAGTTACTATTTAAATGGGTAGAGAGTTTCAAGTGTACAAGATGAAGGGCTTTGGAGTTGGATGGTTTATAGTGTTCACATATCATTATGAATGTAGTAAACAATACTGAACTACACACTTAACATGTTTGAAATGTATGTGTATTTACAATAAAATATTTAAGGAAAAAATACAGAAGGCCAGAAGACAGCAGAATGACAGGATGTTTGGAATAACAGGAAGACTCAAGATGTTAAAGTGACTACCAAAGGAAAAATTCTATATCCAGTAACCTTATCCTGAATAAGGAAGGAGAACTTAAGAGTCATTCCCAGATCAACAAAATTGAAATAATCCATCTAAGACACTCTGAAAGAACTCACGTCAATAACTTCAATTCACATTAAGAAACTAAGAGACCAATAAAGCCAACTATTTGTCAAAGATAGTAACTTTTTCTCCTATACAATTTGTAAAGTATCTGCATAAGTAAATGATATAGTTATGTAATGAAACTATAAAGTAAAAAAAATACAATTTTTAGGGGCTGGAGAAATGGCTCACTGGTTAAGTGTTCTTCCAAAGGACCCAAGTTTGATTGCTAGCATGCGTATCTGGTGGCTCACAACTGTCTATAACATCAGCTCCAGGGGATCTGACACCTCTGGCTTTTGTGGGAACTACACTGAAAATACATGTACACACTCACATGCAAACACACACACACACAAATTAAAAATAATAAAAATAAATCTTGAGAAGGCTTATTGGTGTAACAGTCCTGGCTGTTCTGGAACTCACTTTAAGACCAAGCTGACCTTGAACTCACAGAAATCCACCTGCCTCTATCTCCCTGAATGCTAGGATTAAAGGCATGCACCACTACATCCAGAAAAAAAAAAAAAAAAGACTTGATACACACACACACACACACACACACACACACACACACACACAGTGAAAGAAAATCAGTGCAGAATGAGAAACAGCAGCAGCTGAAAATTTCTGGTGTGCTTCCAACTCTACACATCAGGGTTCCCACTCCCAGGCTTCATCTTTTTGATCTGATTCAAAAATAACTTGTAATCCAATAAAATGAAGTTTCATCTTACCCAGGACTCAGTCATTACATAAATGACACACAATCCATCATGCAGAGGAGAGACGACCATAGGAGAGATACTAACCAAGAAACCTAATCTTATAATCCTAAATGTTCTACATAGAGAGTAATGGGGAAACACCACTAAAAGAATTTTTTAAAGGCATGCTAGAATCTACATTCTAAGGTAGTACTTATACACAAAAAGTAAATACACTAAAGAGACAAGGAATTTATGTAGGATGGGGTCTTAAAAAGAGTGCCTGGTCTCCTAACTCACTGATAGCTGGGAAGTTAAATGATTGCCCAGTGCTACCTAGTGGTATTGGTGCCTGAATCAGAGGTCCCATCTGATGCCTGAACCAGTGGCCTCCTCCATCATGTCAGAACACCTGTACTGGAACAAACATGGTGGCCTTACCAAGGGGCATAATGGAGAGGTATTTGCCTCGAAACTTGCTGGTGATTTTAATTTCCTGACGCAGCGTCCAGCCATTTTTGGATTCAGCATGGTGCGCAGCAGCAGGGGGATGATGACTCACCTTTAAGAAATCGGGTGTGAGTTAACAAAGAAGAGTGGACAAGAGAAAGCTAGAGCCTATTAGTTGGCAATAAACACCCAAGAGCCTCCCTTGATATTTTTACATCCACAACAGCAGGTGAATAACAGACCTAGTGTATTAAACCCTGATCAAAAAAAAGACAGGCTGGGCTGGGGAGAGACTGGCTTCTCAAAAAACTAGCCTGTTGTAAGAAGGGAAAAGTGTTACCAGCGTGGGCTCGTTACCTGCTCACAGAGGGATCGATACCCATTCTCCTCCAGTCGGTCCAGTTCAAATGTTTCTCCAAGGAGAGGGTTGAATGGCTTGCTGGTTCGGAAGACAGTAGTGGAATAAGAGGAAACAGTGAAGGCTGCAACATAGCAGAGCTGTTCTAGAGAGTTCTCACACTTTGCAGCTCGGTCTAACAGCTCATGGTATTCCAGATCTTCAGTAAGGCGCTGAAGCATGGACAAGGGCTCATTAAAGTTTACCTGTAAGAAAGAGAGAAAAGCTAAAACCTTTCTCCACACATTGATAGGAGACAGCTGAACCTCTCTGCAGTTGGAGAAGATGCTGAGACAGTGAGGTGATATAGCAAATGACCAGAAAGAGAAAAGAAGTTGTGGCTCTTAGCTTAGACATCAGATGACCCACTCTCCTGTTTGAGCTGGAAACCATGCCTCTTCTGTGCAGTACTGCAGACTCAGCAACAGCCAGAAGAGACTTCATCAGGCAGGAACTGAGTAAATGAGTTACAAGAGGAGTGAAGCAGGTCATGCTCTCTCACTTTTCAGATCTTACAGCTGATTCACAGCACTCATCTCCAGATGACACGGTGTGTGGAGATGGATCCAGAGAATGAAGAATACTTCTGCTAGGGGAGATGTGCATCTATTCATTACACAAATATCTGTATGCTGTGTGCCAGAGCCTATGTGGCCCACTTGGTGAAGGAGTGAAAAATAGACACTGCTCACACTGCTCCTCCTCAAGAAAATAAGTTACTTTCTAAAGTAACTTCGACATTTTATATAATTTTGCAAATTTAAAATTTGTATCCAGGCATGGTGTTGCACACTTTTGATCCCAGCATATGGGAAGCAGATACAGGTGGATCCCTGTGAGTTTGAGGCCAACCTGGTCTACAGAGTGAGTTCCAGGACAGCTAAGACTGTCTTGAAAAACCAAAAACAGGCTGGGCAGTGGTGGCGCACGCCTTTAATCCCAGCACTTGGGAGGCAGAGACAGGCGGATTTCTGAGTTCGAGGCCAGCCTGGTCTACAGAGTAAGTTCCAGGACAGCCAGGGCTACACAGAGAAACCCTGTCTCAAAAAAAAAAAAAAAAAAAGATAAAAAACAAAAAAACCAAAAACAAACAAATTATTCTAAAGCCAGGTATGGTGGCACGTGCCTTTTACCAAGCACTCAGGGAAGCAAAGGAAGGTAAATTTCTGTGTGTCTGAGGTCAGCATGGTCTACATAGCATTCTAAAACAGCCAGAGTTACATAAGAGATCCCTGTATCAAAACAAACAAACAAACAAACAAACAAATAAATTTACTCTATGGGCTGGAGAGATGCCTCCTTGGGTAGGAACTCTTACTCGGCAACGATGAGGACCCGAGTTCAAATCTCCACTACCTACCCTACTACCTACATTAAAAGGGCAAGGCATGGCTGCTTATCCTTAGAACCCTAGCACTTGGGGGAGTGAGGAAGGGAGAGGCAGACGTAGAGACTGGCACTTTCTAAGAGCTCAGCCTAGATGAAACGGAGAGCTTCAAGCCAAGTGAGATACCCTGTCTCAATAGAAAATATAACAGTAATAGGAAAGGTCCTTTTCTCCACACACAGCCCTCCACACCCCACAAATATATAAATAATTTAAAAGAGAGAGAAAAAAAAGAGAGATGGCTCAGTGGTTAATAGCACATGCTGCTCTTCTAGAGGACATGAGTTCCATTTGCAGCATCTATATCAGTTGTCTTACAACCTCCTGTAACTTCCACTCTGAGGAATCAAATGTCTCTGGCCTCTAGCCACTTAACTCACATGCACATACCCCCCCCACACACATATGTAATTAAAATAAAATAAATCTTAGAGAGAGAACAACTTTGCTCTAGAAGGAAGTTAGGTTCCCAAGTAAATGTGTAACATTTATTTAGTCAGTCATAAAGCTGCATGAGCTTAGGTATTACAGGCCTGAGTTCTAGTCCAGACAAAGGAAGAAACAGACTTCTTTCTTTTGAACAGTTTCTTCCTTATGCCAGCCTTCTGTCTACCTTCCTATGATACTCCTGCCTTAATCTCCAGGGAATCTAGACTACAGAAGATGTCTGAATGGGGCACAGTGACCAACTGTTAACAGTAAAGCTGGAGTCCTTCGCAGCTTTCCCTAACCACTGCAGCAGAATTTCTTAGTGGCAACACTTCAGAATGAAGTGAAATTCTCACACATTCAAAGGAAAATTGTGACAAACTGTATCCTGGTGAATACTAGACATAGGAACAGAAGCTAGCTCAGAGTCTGCACATTACTAGTCTGTCACTGCTTTTCATTTACATATAACCCAACTTCTAATAAATGTTCCAAGAATCTCAGTTTCTTTCTTTCTTTTTTTTTTTTTTTTTTTTTTTTGTTTTTTTGAGACAGGGTTTCTCTGTGTAGCCCTGGTTGTCCTGGAACTCACTCTGTAGGCCAGGCTGGCCTTGAATCAGAAATCTGCCTGCCTCTGCCTCCCAAGTGCTGGGACTAAAGGCGTGCGCCACTACCACCCGGCAAACCTCAGTTTCTTTGTAAGTGCCTAGCTTTGTAAAATGGAGGCCAGAAAGAAACAAATGAATGAGTATTTTAAGAAGAAGGAAGTGAGGACATCATTCATTGCCAATGGAGAGTTAGCCTGCCACAAAAGAGAACCCAGAGATTAGCAATACCAGGTACCTTTGAGTGGGGGACAAAGAAAAACAGAGATACCACTGCACTGCAGAGGCTGAGGGGATCTGGCAGAAGCTTAGCATCTTGAGGCACTCAGGGAGGCCTGGCTAGTGAAAAGTAGAATCGTACAGATCCTGTCAGAAGACTGCCTGAGAGGGAGCTCTGATCTCTTACTGGTGTCTTATCCTGGCAGTGCCCAGCTAAATGCCAGCAGGAATAGAAGTCTAAAAACCACAGCCTATCCCAACTTTCCTGTGATGTAATGCTGCTGGAGAAGAGGACTTAATTTATCTGGAGGCAGGTACAGGACTGCACATTCCTAATGGTGACGTCCATAAGGAATGTACAATGAAAGAAGACACAGAGGTCACCTGTACCCAGAAGCTGTTTCTAAGTAGGGTTTACACTGAGACAGTGATGGCCCGGCTTTCCAATGCTCTAGTTAAGTTTCCAAACATGAGTCGTTTGGGGGTTTCTCCAATATATGCTCACTCACTCAGTTCCTTTTTTTTTTGGTCTCTATGTCAACCTTCACTTTATTTTAATTAACTAATTAATTAATTACTACCACTACCACTACTACTACTACTACTACTATTACTACTACTACTGCCCCATCATCATCATTATTTTGCATTACTGGAGATGGAATGTAGGGTCCTAAACAGTCTAGATATGCATCTATTATCTATTATCACTGAGCTACATTTCTACTCTTGGGAATCATCCCTTTTAAAAACTAAAACTCATACATGTATATAAAAACAATTTATTTGTTTTCCAAGGCTCAATTAATGAATCACTCCAGCATTTGTTGAGTGACTGCCTGTGCCAGGCAGTATGCTGACCGACCATCAAGGACATACACAGCAACAGTACAGTTCCTACCTAGGAGAGACAGTCTATGACCAGAAGCCTATGACCAGAGGCTGAAGAATGTTTTATTTCTGTTTCCAAGCACCTGGCTATGGATACAACATGCGGCTCACACACCCTAAGTCTTAACATCTAGCCTTTTCTCTTGGTAGTAAGCTGTAGCCATGGAAATTCAAGAGATTAATGGATTATGCAATTTCGAGGAAATGCCCTTAAAAGGCACAGCCAGCTCTTACTTGTCCATCTCCCAGCTAACTGCAAAGTATCACTGTGATGGCTCAAGGAGCCACTGCAGACCTATGAATTACTTGGCTTCAAATCATAAGCAGACAGCTACAAAACAGAAAGAAACTTGGTCCTGACACTGTAAGTATTAGCACCAATAAAATATTTCTAGATTTTAAAATAAGGATATGTCTTAGGTGAGCGGCCACTGTTTTGTTTGTTTTTGCTTTTGTTTCTCTGTAAAGAGCTACAGAGTAAAATTTAAGCCTTCAGGACCAGGTGGTCTCTGTCACACCATTCAATACTGCTTCGACAAAACAGCATGCACAAACAAAAATACATGAATGAGAATCTCTGTCCCCACAAAACTTTATTTGTGGATATTAACTTCATGAACTATTCCTTTTGCATTCCTTTAGATTAATAAATCTTTTTTTGTTTTGTTTTGTTTTGTTTTTTTGTTTTGTTTTTCGAGACTGGGTTTCTCTGTATTGCCCTGGCCCTGGCTGTCCTGGAACTCACTCTGTAGACCAGGCTGGCCTTGAACTCAGAAATCCACCTGCTTCTGCCTCCCAAGTGCTGGGATTAAAGGCATGCGCCACCCCTGCCCAGATTAATAAATCTTAACAAAAACATAAAAATATATTCTTAGCTTATGGCTGCTTAGAAGACAGCCAGATTTGGCTCAAGGGCCTTAGTTTTTGCTGACCCATGGTTCAAATTAATGTAGCTTGGGATTTCTTTTTATAAACTAAACATCTGTCTAAGAGGCACACTGGCACTACACTGGGCAAACTGGAAACACTCAGTAAATACTTGTAGAATGACTAAGCAAGCAGAATTGCCAAACACAAACCAAACAGTGGACCTTCTTGGAGCACAGGGGATAACTATCTCACCCTGATTAGATATGCTAGAGATTTATTAAAGAGACAGTACACTAAAATCCCCCAACAAAAGGGTTTTGGCCACAAAAAAAAATACCAAGGGTTGGAGGCTACCCAGGTTGGCATGGAAGTATGTAGCCTAGGCTAGTCTCAAACTATTGTCATTCCTTCTGGTGCTGGAATTAACAGGCTTGAATTACCATACCCAACTAGTATATTCTTTTATTTTAATTTGGGTAGCTGTGTATCTATATGGTGAATGCATGTGCATACCAAGGCAGACATCACTGCCACCACTGAGGCCTCACTTTTTGTGTGGGTTCTCATGCCTCCATGGCAGTACCTTTACCTACTGAGCCATCTCCTCAGCCCCAATATACGCTTCTCAGAAACAGCCTTGATACTGTGTAATCTGTGCATCCCCCATACTGGCCTGCCTACCTGCCTGCCTGCCTGCCTGCCTGCCTGCCTGCCTGCCACAGGAACTGCTCATAAATGTTATCAATCACTAAGCAGCTAACTCTAGCTGATCTAGACACATAGCCAGAACTAAACAAGTTGACTTAAAGGAATGGTTGATGGTTAGCAAGGTAATAGAGACCGTCCTTGAACATGTTACAGGGTGGCAAGAGTGCCCCCCAGGTGGAGAGGATACAGGTCTGGGTATCTGAGGACCTCACCGGCATTGGGATCTTGGAGAGCTCTTTTCCAATGCAGTTCTTCATGATGCTCCACAAGTTGAGACTGTAGTTTGGCTTATATGGTATTCTGGTTCTCTTTTCCTTCTTGGTCTCCTCCAGCTGATGCTTGTACTAGAAGCAAAAACAAAGCCATTCAATCAGCCACAAAGAACAAAAAATCTGCTATCTATAACTTTCCCTTCCCCCATATTTAACGAACAACAGGAGTTTCTATTTCTCTTAGCACTTCACAGACAAGTCCTTGGGAATCAAAATAAAGTCCCTCAACTCTGTCAACTTCCAAATAAGAGTTACCTGTTCATCAAGGCTGATATCACTGCTGGCTCCACTGATATTGCTACCAGTACGCCTTCGTGGATGAAAAACAGAGGATAATTAGAACAAAGACCAGAACTAAAGTTTGGTCCTTACCAGTTCTTTATGAAGCACAATACCAAATATACTGCACATACTTAGAACGGGTATGAGTTTGGGATCTCTGAAAAATTCAATGTAAGTGCTAACAGTTTTCCATCTACTTAACACAAAGAGCCCACATCTTAGCAACCACCACCAGCTCAGATTCTCATGAAAGAGATTCTCATCATATAAACACACATGTTCATTTTCTTCAACAGTCAAGGACAACTTACTTGTGACCCAAATTTTCAGGCATGGTGATAATCTCTGGTGCATCAAAAAACTCATTCTCGTCATCTTCATCGCTCATGTCCCCTTTGCCAGAACAGCACTGATCTACAAAGAGAAAAGCTTCATTTGTTTTCTGTATTATATTTACCAATGCCTGACACAGTGGGTTCTTTTAAATACTGACCACAAACACAGCAACAATGGCAGAAAGCAGTGGAAAAGCAAAAAGAAATCAACAGCTCCAAATGCATCCATGAGCCACCAATTGTGGAGAATTTCTTCTATCGACTGCAGAAACATCCTGACCATACCAGAACAGCTTAAGAGCTAAGTGTCCTACCTTTACCAGACCCAGTGCTGCCCGGAGTGTTTGCTGGCAGCACCGTGGCTCCCCGGAAGGCTCTCTCCAGGTGATTGTGCTGCTTCGCCAGCTGCTCAAGAGTTTCTTCCAGTCGGATACGCTGGTCTCTTTCATACTGGAGTGACTTCTGCCACTTCTTACTATGTGTCTGGGCTAACATGAGGAAATCTCTGCAGGCCTATACAGAGAAAGTGTTAGTTATGACACCTCAACTAGTCAGACTCCCCACCTTATTATGGGAACATGAGAAGGCATATGACAATTAAGTACTTCCTGCTATTCCACAATATCAGGGACAGCTAGCTGTGTGCTGTAATCAAGGTCAGACTTGGGAAAGAATGAACACGGTTGTCATAGTTCTATTTTCCTGGTCACGAGGACCAAGCAAATACCAAGTGAGCAGCAAACCCAGACATGGCATTTGTGGCAGCAGCACAAAGGGGGGGCATGTGAACTGCACCCATAGGGCTACTGGCTGAAAGACAAAGGGCATGACAACAGCTTTTAATAAACCAACTAAACACACGTAACTCAAAGCTGAGGGCTGACACTTGGCAGGTGATATCTCTGTACCTACAACACAGCCACATTGAACTCATCTCTTGGGCACACAGCTTTCTTCCAGCCCTAACTACTTAGGCATACGCTATTCACTCTGCCTGCACTGCTCTTCCCTCTTCCCTCTCTCGAAGGACCTAGGACAAACGGCACTTCTGTGGCACCTACTCTCCTAAGCAGCCAGCTGTTTCTTCCATCTCCTTACCAGCTCCAGCATACTTCTACCTAACACATGCACATGACTGAGTTTCTTTCTCTCCAGAGGGATCACAAGCAACTTTAAAACGCATTTTACAGCTTATTCGTATATAGGTCTCCAGCTCCTAATACATAGCAGGAGCCTCATAAAGTTTGCTTAATAAATAAATGAAGGAAGGAACCAATCTAAGCTTAAAATTGTATTCTCTATTACAGAGAACTAAAAGGTTCTATTAGAATGTCTGCTTCCATGGTTTCAACAATTGCCTACAGGTCCACCAATAGCTACTAAATCAGTGATTCCAAACTGGACTCTCTGAGTTTGAGACCAGAATATCCAAGTGCCTATTCAACGGCTCTAAATAACTTCAAAATCAGTAGGTCTCACGCTTGGTTCACCACATTCTCTTGCTGCCTCGTTTCTTTTTTAGAATTTCTCCATCCCAAAGCGGTTCTAGAGCCTTTCAAGCTGCCCAACCCTATGAGGCGTCTCTGGTTCAGTTTTGCTTCCTTCTTCACATCCAAATAGCAAATCCTAGTGACTCTCCTTTACTATTCTGGAGTCTCTTTCCATTCCTCCACAGGAGAAGCAGTGGAGCTGACATCTGGAGCTGGCTGGCCTCAAATCATAGCTCTTTTCTGCTATCTAGATAGTTACCGAACTCTGGGCTTCACATTCTTTGTGTGTGAATGAACAAAGACTAACAACAACAGAGACTCCCCCTCAGAGTCACACTCTCCACACAGAACACTTAGACTACCACATTCAGGAAGGCTGTAGTCAGACAGCCTGCTCTCTCGACTGGCCTCAGCCTCTTGGACAGCCAAGCCCACTCATCTGAATCTGCACCGCCCCAGCCTCCACTCAAGCCTCACTTCTAGCTAGCTTCTTGCTCTAATAGTCACCAGCAGCTCCCAGACTGAGGTCGAGAGCAGGCCTACATATGCCATATCACTACCCCACCAATTCCTCTCCTTTATTCTCACTTTTTTTGGGGGGGAGGGGGGTGGTGGTTGAAACAGGGTTTCTCTGTATAGCCCTGGCTGTCCTGGAACTCACTCTGTAGACCAGGCTGGCCTCGAACTCAGAAATCCACCTGCCTCTGCCTCTCAAGTGCTGGGATTAAAGGCATGCGCCACCACTACCCGGCCACTCCTTTATTCTCTTTTAATAACACTCTGATAATCATTAAAATTTGGCAAGAACCACTTGCATGGTGGTACACATCTTTGATCTGAGCACTAGGGAGGCAGAGGCAGGCAGATCTCTGTATTTTGGGGGCCAGCCTGGTCTATATTACAAGTTCCAGAACAATCAGTGCTACATAGAAAAACCCTGCATTAAAAATTTAAAAAAAAAAAAAAATTATCAAGAGACAGTAGTACAGCCAGGCACTTGGCCAAGCATTTCAAATACATTATCTAAAGTCTCCCAAAAATACTGTGAAAGATCTACTAGTATCAAACTATTTACAGATAAGAACTAGGAGTCTAGAATGGGCAGGGTTTCCCTGGGTCATGCAGATAATGAAGGACACGGTTGGAATCCAAATCTATATTGCCTTCTTTCTCGGCAGACTTTCATTCTCCCCCAGCATTCAGTTGAGGTGTTAGCTTCTTTAACCTTCCTAGTACATGCTGAGCACCTCTAAGGGACTGCCTATGTCTATTCTGTCACACACGTAGCTGCTCAGGCTGGCTTTGATCTCGTTTCTCCTACCTAAGCCTCCAGGGTGCTGAGATTAACAGGCCTGTGTCACCATACCTGGTTTATTTTTAGGATGTATATTGCATTTAAAGCACTGCTATTATAACAACACAAGAATAAAAAGTACAGCTCAGCAGTTAAGAGCACTGACTGCTCTTCCGAAGGTCCTGAGTTCAAATCCCAGCAATCACATGGTGGCTCACAACCATCCATAAAAACAACTGAGGCCCTCTTCTGGTGTGTCAGAAGACAGCTACAGTGAACTTATATATAATAAATAAATAAATAACTGGGAGGCAGAAGCAGGTGGAGTTCTGAGTTTGAGGCCAGCCTGGTCTACAGAGAGAGTTCCAGGACAGCCAGGGCTACACAGAGAAACCCTGTCTGGAAAAACCAAAAGATAAAAAATAAAAAATAAAAAAATAAAAATAAAAAGTGCAGTTCAGGCAACAATGAGATTGTGACAGAGATACCAGCAGTAAATAGCTTATTTCTATCAAGTTGTTGTACGTCTCAGTGTGTGTTATGCTGAGGATCAAACCCAGGGCCTGGAGCATGCTAGGCCCACTACTCTACCATGGAGCTACATTCCCCTCCTGAAAGCTCGTCTCTGACTTCCAAGAGATCATTCCTGACATGACCTTGGAGATGAATAATTTCCCAAAGAATAAACATGGGCAATTTCCAAGAGAAAAGGCTAAAGCAAAGCTTTGGATTTATAAAGCAGGAGTGTTTTATTTAGGAAAAAAAAATCATATTAGAATAAGAAAAATAAAAAGACTGTCAGAGAGTTGAGGTGATAACTGAGGATCTGGGTTTGTTTCCCAGACCCCATAAGGGTGGCTTGTGGCCACCAGTAACTCCAATCCAGGGATCTGGTACCCTTTTCCGGCCTCCATAGGTACACAAGAGGTGCACAGACATACACGTGGTCAAAACACCCATACGCACAGAACACAAAATGTCAAGTCTACATATTTATCACGGGTCCTGGTCACTGAGCCCGCATCAGCACTGACCTGCTGTGGCTAACTAACACTGGGAGGTGGCTAGCCTTCCTGAAATCCTGAAGGCAAAAAACTAATCTGTCTTCTTTCTGGCTGGGGTAAATCAGTCCAGAAGGTGTTCAACACTTAAAATAAAAGTTAAAATGTTAAAATAAAAGTTAAAACTACCACCACATAACAAAGAAACAAAATGAGAAAAAAAATGTCATCCCAGGAAAAGGTCGTGGCTGTTCAGGCACCACAGGAACTAAACTAGTTCTCAGGTCTGGCACTCATGAAGTAACGTAACCCATTTAATTAGAGGGGGGAAAGCTCTACAAAACCATTTCTCACAGAATACTCGTCTCACTTACAAAATGTCCCTCACTGTTTTTATGTGAAGGGAGCTAACATAACCTGTTGAGTGAGAATCAGTTAGCATGAGAGGAAAAACAGCACTGTAAAACCTGATATTCCTTTCATATACATAGCAATTTGTCAGTGAGGCCAGCAATGCTCTGTATTTACCCAGTCTTCTAGTGCCCACGTGGAGTATTCTAGAATCAAAGGCTCACACTGAACTAACTAGAATTACAAGTTCTCGACAGTGCTTGAGCCAGGCCTTGCTCGCCATCCCGAATGCAGAATGCCTTGGCCGTGCAGGGTCTGACTCCAAGGAGGAAGGAAGCAAAAGCACACAACAGCGCAAAGAATTCAAGAGGATCTTTCAGCTCTGACAGATTAGGTTAGAAAAACAGAGCAAAGCAGAACCACAAAGGAGCCCAACTAATAGATCCTCAGATGCCCTGCCACTCAGGAAGGCTGCACCACTGGACTCCTTACCACTGTCCAGAAGATAGCATGCACTTCTGACCACTCGAGCAGAATACCTTCCACCTGAACAGCTGGTCAAGTTTCGTGCAACACACAATGTAACTTTAAAGCACCCGATGACAGAAGCAAAGCCTGGTATAGTCAGTGTTTTAACAGTTAGTTCTAAGGGGTTGGGAAAGCACTACATTTCTGAGAGGAATTGTCAAAGAGCCAGAGGGGTGCCATCTTTACTCACATTGATCATGGCATTGGATGTTATCCTAAACAGCGTGGCTCGTTCGTTGACCTGCTTGATTTTCTCATTGCTCTCAGCAGGCAGCTTCAGGGACTCCAGCTCACTGAGGGAGCGCTGCAAGGCAGTGCCATGCTTAGCTATCAAGTCATTGCACGTGCTCAAGTCCTCCACTTTGCTGGAGAGTGTTCGGAGGGTGTTCTGGAGCTCGGTCTTGTCAGCTTGTGAGACGGACTCTTCATCTCCTGAGTCATCTGTAGGGATGCCAAGGTTAAGTTCTGTCTCTACGATCAGGACTGAGAGTTGGAGCCCTGGCTGACTGTCTGGTTGTCTTGTCTGTCTGTCTAGCAAAATTATGCTTTACAATGTGCATTCTGAGCAACTGAGAGCTTGCTACTCCTGAGGATTCCTCTACCACAGTGGTTCTCAACCTGTGAGTTGTGACCTCTGGGGATCAACAACCCTTTCACAGGGGTCACATAGCAGATATTTACATTATGACTCATAACAGTAGCAAAATTACAGTTATAAAGTAGCAACAAAAATAGTTTTATAGTTGGGGTCACTAAAACATGAGGAACTGTATTAAAGGGTGGCAGCATTAGGAAGGTTGAGAGCCACTGCTCTACAGTATGCTCTACCCAAGACCCACACTATGCAGACGTAAAGTGCATCATAAAGATGCAAAGTCTCGGGTCACACTCCTAGACATTTAGACTCAGACGGTGAGAGACAAGGTCTGGGAACCTGCGTCTCTCTTTTAAAATTATATTTATTTATAATGTTATATACAAGGTGGGGTAGGGTATGTGTGCTACA
Organism: Montemys delectorum; assembly: GCA_019843815.1. Lineage (NCBI taxonomy): Eukaryota > Metazoa > Chordata > Mammalia > Rodentia > Muridae > Montemys > Montemys delectorum. Next base: position 49,173 of record JADRCD010205341.1, on the reverse strand, counting down.
GTGTGCGTGTGCATGTCAGAGAATAACCTTTGGGCTCAGCTCTCTCCCTCCACTGTGCAAATCTCAGAAATGGAATTCAGGTTGTCAGGCCTGGCAGCAAGTGCCCTCACCAGCTACGCCATCCCACTGGACCAGAATCTGTGTTTCTAATTGTGACCAAAGTAGTCCTAATGTACACTGAAGTTTAGGATCCACTGGTGGAGAGGATATTATGGGAAACTGCATGGCTCTTAGAAACATATAACTAGATCTCCCAATTCTTTTTTGAGGCAGCTCCTCATGTAGATCAGGTTAGCTTTGCACTTCTTATGTAGCCAAGGATGACCCTGAACTCTTGATCCTCTTGCTTTCACTTCCTGAAAGGTATGACCAACATACCTACTTATGCAGTTCTGGGAAACCAGAGGCTTCCTGCACAATAGATGAGCATTCTTGCCAACTGAACTGCAATGAACTTTTAAACACTGAAGATTCCAATCTAATCCAAATCATTATTGCAAATCCACCATTATCTTTAGGATGGCACACAGGCTCCCTGCAAAATGGGTTGAGAATCACAGAGTAGCTTCTTCTATGTCACTAAAAACTATTTAGCTCCAAGGGAGCACTAAGCTTCATGATGAACTTACTTAATCCTAATGCCACACCAAAAGCAAAACAAGAGAGCTCTCAAATCATAAATGGAGTAGGAATCTGGGTTGTACCTCTCACCGTCGGCTTTGTACTTAACAGTTTGTCACTGAAGACTGTTTTCCCAGCAATGTCACTCCTTTGTGAGCTAATATCAGCCCTTAAATTAAACAAAAGGAACAAGAAAAGATCTGTCCTCTCTCCAGGACAGAGGCAGGGTCAAGATCAACACATAACCTGTCCCCACAAAACTGATAAAGCAATGAAGTTTTCTCTCATGGCTTAATAGGTATTAGGCACTAAGTGAAGCAACTGGCAAACAAAAGCTGACATTTCAGTTTTTGCCAGTGTGTAAGCTCAGTGTGATTACTACTATCTTAAGGGTGAATCCTATCACTTTCTTTAGGGGAAAGAAAGCTAATTTTAAAAAAGTCTTGTTTTTTTTTTTTTATTACTATTTTAAACTGTGTTTGTGTCTATGCCCTTCTGGGTCAAAGGTGGGCAGATCCTCCTGGAACTAACCACACAGACATTGGTGAGCTTCCTGACAAGAACACTGAGAACTGCACTCTCGTCCTCCACAAGAACAGGGTTCTTGCAGCCTGATAAGACTGCTTTCTGGGTCATCTATCATGACTGTTACAACTTCATTAGCAAATAAGAAGCTATCAGAAGCTGGGACAAAAACTCCAGCACTTGAGAGGTGGAGACAGAAGGATCAGGAGTTCAAGGTCAACTTAAACTACAGACAAGAGTGAGTTTGAGGCCAGCCTGGGACTTGACTGTCAGAAAAAAAAAAAAAAAAATCAAGAGAAGAAAATTGGCATAGGTTCAAATTATGAGTTGTAAGATTCCTAATGCTGAGCTAGTACTAAAGTAATTATGTCTCGAATATTTAAGAACGTTAACTGACATTAAAAATAAAAGCACAGACCAAGCACTAGGCATAGTGGAGAATGTCTTTAGTCCTAGCACTCGGGAGGCAGAGAGAGGAGGGTAGAGTTCCAGGCCATCCAAGGCTACTAGTAAGACCATGAATCAAAAAATTTAAAACAACTTTTTGTTGTTGTTGTTTTGGTTTTTCAAAACAAGGCTTTTCTGGATTACCCTGGCTGCCCTGGAACTCACTCTGTAGCCCAGGCTGGCCTCGAACTCAGAAATCCGCCTGCCTCTGCTTCCCAAGTGCTGGGATTAAAACCAAATTTTTTTAAGCATAAGTAGTATGTCATATCTTTAGGACCAGGGTCTTTCAACTTCAGCCAGCTGATTCTTTTTGAGAAGGTGGAGCTGCTATTCTGTACCTCACAGGGCACTGAGCAGTATCTTTGGCTTCTAGTCTCTATGTGTCAGTAATACCCCAACTTCTTTTATTTTCACTAAAAATATCTGCAGACATTCTCAAATGCGTGTGTATACGCAAGACTGAACTCAGTTTACAATCACTACTCAAGAGAAGTAACACAACAAGAAGCTTGGGATATCGAGAGCATGGAACACAATCAAAAAGTGCACTGCAGTCGGGGTTGTAAAAGCTGTTTCCCAGGCCAGTGTTCCTTTGCTCCATACCTGATTCAGCCAGCATCTTCACAGCCTTGGCCTTAGCCAGTTCTAGGGCTGTCACCCAGCGCTGACGCTCTACTTCAGAGCTGGCCTTCAAGTGGTACGTCTGAGCACCGCCGTTGGAAATGATGAAGTTGCAAGAGTCCTCCACAGTGATGTTGGCTGTGGCGAGGTTGATGGTACCTCGGCAGGTGTGTCTCATCTCTGCCTTGGACCTGTCATAGCAAGACAAAAAAGGCTAAACAGAACGGTAACAGACACCTTCCCTACTCTATTTTTACTTCCTTTTATTAACTCTGGGCCTTTGAAAATTAACTAGTCTTAGGAAACAACAAATTCTTGTTTTATTTCCTTTAAACAACTCTTGGAAATTTAAACAGTGGGAAATTGCTTTCAGAGCTTGTAATCATTGTTTGTGAGTTAGAGTTTATTACCTCACTCTTACTATTAGCTTTTTAAAATACAGTCTTTACTGAGCTAGAATTGTATGAAATATTAATTCAGCAGTTAATTAAGTACAATTGACTGAATTTTTGAAAGGTGGATATAACTGTGGAGCCACTACCATAATCTAAGTGTAGAACAGCCCTAGCTCTCTCATGCCCATTTGCAGTCACAAACCACTTTTTACTTAGCAAGTTATAAAACACTTTATAACCTTGTGCAACAAAAAGTTTTGACACTCTCATTCTCTAAGAATAGCTCCATTTTTATATACTGAGCCACCCCCTCACTGTAAATCAGCCCAAATGGGAACTGTCATGCCATGCTTAGGGTTACATTGCTGAAAGTATAAAAGGTAAACTTTACCTGATTAGACTATTAAATATTGGTTATGGCTCAAAGGTAAGAAATAAGAATAACTACAATAAAAAAGAATAGCCACAAAACAATCACAAGGCATTTTAATCGTTTGGAAAATGCAGTTTCCTAAGTTCCAGGTTTTTATTGGTGGGAACTCCTAAGCTGTCCTATTAATAGCCAGGAAAACTCAGCAGGTCTGCACTCAAGAGGGCTGGGTGTAAAAACTCCCCCACTCTCCACTGACAGTTCTATTAATAGACTAACTTCTGAACTTCACAACACTACTTGATGACAACAAGCTATGAAGTTCTGGACATAAAATACCAAGATTCACACTGACCATCAAACTCCCAGCACTACTGAGCATGCACAGAAAACTGCCCATTCCTTCACCACTGCTGGCTATGCCCAGGGACCTTCCCATTGAAACCGCAGATTTCCCTGTCCAACTCAGAACAGAAAGAGGTCAAAGTCCTTTGCCACAGTACAAAGCAGTAGAACCAAGCAGCCAAACACACCTGGCACATCCAGAAATGGCACACACCTTTCCCAGACGCTAAGGTTTAATACATTTGAGAAAGTCTGTTTACTGCCCTTAGGACAACAGATTCGCTGTTGTTCACTTTGTCATGTGTAACTGTTTTTTCTTTCTCAAATGTGCTAATGAGCAATAAGAGATCACAGGGTAGGGGTGAGGGTCTCAAAGGACCGGCCATTTTCCATGCCCTGCACCTGCCACACTGTAACGTGAATCCCTGCTTTTTCTATTCTTACCTCCCCTCACAAGCTTCAGTTACATTATGAATAATGCAGGCTGAATTACAGACCTACAGCTGAAGGCCAGCTTACCCTTCTATCACAGGCCTCCTTACTGGTACTTTCCTCTAACCGCTACCGAGGATCTCCTCTGACTCCACCATCTTCTTGCACCAAAGAAGTTTCTCAGATAATATAAAGTCTATAGCTTGTTAACAGACACTAAGAAACACCCGGAGGGAGGGAGGGAGGGAGGGAGGGAGGGAGGGAGGGAGGGAGGGAGGGAGGGAGG
>JADRCD010205341.1:0-45121 GCA_019843815.1 Montemys delectorum | reverse complement strand
AGGGAGGGAGGGAGGGAGGGAGGGAGGGAGGGAGGGAGGGAGGGAGGCTTGACCACAGAGCTCTTAGGCTCAGGCAAACACACCTACAGTTATGTTTAGAACAGAGATAGGAACGATTCTCATTGAAGTTCTTCAGTCACTACAGTATTACATGGTTATTTTCTGGTTAGAAAGTTCTTGCTGGAAAAGGCCGGATGAAATTTAATTTAATCTCTAGAACCTAGAAGGAAAACCTACGATAACCTGCCATGGGTGTTTTTGAAAGAAATGGAATTCTGTGTAAGAGAGTAAGTTAAGGGGCATCTATGTAAAGAAACATAAGGTAAAAGGCTTGCTCGTGTCTGTTCTTCTATGTCATCAGAGGACGGAGTCTATGAAGGAAAAATATATTTTGAAAATGGCATCCATCAGAGACTGTAGGTTTTGGACATATGACATTCAGAGAAGGAATGATAACATAGCTAAGTAATTCTAGGAAGGAGATGGGGATCCCAGGCACCCTACTAAGACTAAACTGCCAATGCAGTGGGAAGGATGCACTTCACTGAAGTTCTGGGGCTGTGGGGTAAGGAACAGATTGATAGACAGACCCTGCTGACTGGCTGGCTTGTGAGTGGACCATTCTACTGGCAACACCAGGCTAATGGCATATCTGGCTATGTTCTGGAAGGTGTTTTACATGGAGTCAGCTACTGTGAGAAAGGAGGTAAAAGCAGTAACAAAGATAAAGAAATACCAACAGTTACATTATTAATATCCAAAGTCAACACTAATCAAGCAATCAGGTATCCTGCAAAGTAGGCAATATAAGAACTTGGCTGGATTAAAACAATCAGAGACTATTTGAAATTTTTTACGTTTACTGTATTTTATGTGTCCTTTGCCTGTGTTTATGTATGTGTGTAAGTGCTCTTCTCCAACCCAAGACTACACATTATAAAGCCCTTAGATAATACAGTTGTTTTTTTGTTTATTTCTTTGTTTTGTAGCTCTGGCTGTCCTACGTAGACCAGGATGCCTCAAACTCACAGAGATTCACCTGCCTCTAACTTTTGCTGGGATTAAAGGCCTGTTATCACCATGTCTAACCCTTAAGTTAAGTACAAGTTTCAATATGGGGAATTAATGTTATTAGAGATTTATGAACCAAGTCAGGATATAAATCAACTGAACATTAGAATAATAATCAATTAAAACAAGACATAAGCTTGAATAGATGGGGAAAAAACTGTGAGTCAAACTAAAACCTTAAATGTATACTATAAGCCTAAAATGAGTTCTAGATGAGTAGGAGAAAGGGCTATATTAAAATTAATTTGGAATACAATAATGAAAACGTCACATCTATTAAACAACTGTTACTTAAGCATCAAGGATGAGCTACTAAGGCATTTGTGAAGAGCCATAAAAATGTTCCCACCAACAACCTCCAACTCTTGTCTTCAAGCTTTCTTTAAAATTCTCTAAGAGCCAAGCCAACAATGTTAGTGGGAGTTATTCGTTCCCCCCGAACCTCCTGATAGCAGAGTAACTACTAGTGAAACGGAAAAGAAATACAGGCTGTGCCACTCCCCCCATCAGTGTCTTGGGTTCCCAAACTGGATGCCCTTTGGAAAGAGATTTCAACCAGAAATGGCATTATACTAAGCAAATTCCTCTCAGAGTACACTTCTGTACTTTTTTTTTTTCATGAAACACACTGTGACACACTCTAGAAACCGTGTTAGGTAATTATCTCTGTATCTAACTGGTTCATGCAACACTAACCTAGGTTTTAGGTTTTAAAGTATGAAGAGTAATTTCAAATCCTGATTTCTCCAAGACCCTGGGAGAGCTGCCCATGCTAAGTCTGCTTTCTTGTCAAGAACATGGGAACATATCCTAACTCCCGAGGAGATAGAAGATGTATGAGCACTAAATGAACAGTTGCATGTAAGACATCCAGCCACAATGCACGGTGCTTGGGAAAGCTTATAACCTATCCCCAAATCGCCTCTCAACACCTCTGTCTAGTAATATAAGCCCCGAAGTGTGACATGTTATGACCATGCTATGAGTCACAGTAAGTATACATTAACCATACTAAATAAGCACTGTGAAACCTTAACAATCATTTCAAAAATATGCACTCTTCCCTTAATAAAGCTTAATCTTAAGTAAAACTAAAAGGTGCACGGTGACTTCTGGATAAGACAATCATTCCCATGGGAAGAGGTGGGGCAAGCAAAAGTAAAAGCTATGGTGGAGTCCACATCTCTATTGTGGACTGTCTAGACCAAGAAAGTACGCACATGCTTGGAGAGCTAAGACATATGGTGGACAGAACCCCAAAGTCTCCCTGTGTGTGGTATTCTGATGACTGAATGTGTGACCTGAGTAAGCATGGGCAGGTATATCAAGAGTGTATCAGAACACTACATTTTAGAGATTGGAGCACAAAAAGTTAGGAGTTGAAACTTCCATTGTAAGTTCCTGAGGGACAGTGCCCAGGCTCTGTCTGTGCCTGACCAGCCTCACAACAGTGCCTTACTTGCAGAATTAGCGATTGCACCCACGTGGTAGCGGAAATACAATGGCAGAGCAGATGCTCTCCAAACAATTGCTGACAGGAAAGACCCAGGGATGGAGGCAGATGAGGCACTAGGATCGGGTGACAGCAGGGACAGGAGCAGTGTGTCCAACCTGCAGGTTCTGACTTTTGCAAGCTGTCAAACCTGTGCAGGTGACAGAGAGCGACCCAGGGCGACCTTGGCAGCGAAGCCAGCCTGCGGAGAGTGACAGCGCGGGTCTGTGGGCTGCACAGGGGGAAGCCAGGTGAGCGTGGCGCCCCGGAAGCAGTTACCTGTAGTAGCTCAGGAGCCCGTTGCTCAGCACGAACCATCGCCGCTGGTAGCCTTTGATGTAATTGGTCCATTTGAAGAGCCAGCCCTCTCTAGCCGAGCCCGAGCCCCCGGCGCCCGAACCGCCCGAGCCCGCGGCTGGCGGTGCAGAGCCCGGGCCGCCTGCCGCCACTCCTCCGGCCCCGGGTCCCGGGCCGCCCGCCGTCGCCGCCGTCGCCGCCGTCGCCGCTGCCACCCCGGAGCCGGGCCCCGCGTCCCCGCGTCCGCCGCCGCCTCCCACCGCGGGTGGACCCGCGCCGCCGCCGCCCGGAGCCGCGATGGCTGCCGGGCCCGGCCCCACCACTCCTCTCAGCTCGGTCGCCGCCATGAGCCGCCGCCGCCCGGAGAGACACGACCGGAACCGCCTACGAGCTCCGCCGCCGCCGCCCGGAGCACCCAACACGGCTAGCGCTTCAGCCGCCGCCGCGCAGCGTCCCCGCCCCGCCAGCCCCGCCGCGGGAAGGAGGGCTCGGCCGCCGGGAAGGAGGGCGGCGATTGGTGCCGCCAAATGTCACTTGCGGAGGACCCCGCGGACATTGGCATTTCTCTCGGGCCTGTCATGCTACTCCGCCCAGTGAGAAGCTCAAGGCGCGACGCGTCCTCCAGGCCTGCTTTCCATTGGCTAAAAGGAAAGCCAATCAGACAGATCTACAAAATCATTGGTGGTTTTCCGAAGTCCGAGGACGGGAGAATGCAGAGCGCCCGGCCGGTTTGGCCTCCGAATGGCTAGTACTTCCGTCAGTCATTACAGTTTATGCTTCTGTCATTGCCACGTCACCCCCGCCCATCGCTCTGCCCTTCATCCTCTTCCGCCCTTACGGATTGGTGGTTGATATCAGCTGCTCAAGCCTTTCTACCAATTACTGAACGCGTTGAGGTAAATGGGGCAGAGTCCGGCCTTCACATACCCATTCTTATGTTTTATTGGCTGAAAGCTATGTCTTTCACCTGTCGATGGAGAGGCGGGGCTATGATTGGAAATGATTGGTTCTGAAAATTGTCAGTGAAAGCTAGAGTTGGCCGAGATAGCAAATTCTTGGATGCAGGAGTGGGCAGGCACGTTTGCAGCTTTAAGGAAGTGATGAGCCTCTATAAATGCTCTTTGATATGAGCGTGCTGTGCAGTTCCCTCCTTCTGAATTGAGACTTGCAGATGGCCTTAATAAAGAGAGATGGATGGTTCTGGGGTCTCCTAGGAATTCCCTTCTTATTGTCCTGCTTCCAGAAGAACCCAGAGAGAGCTTCTTCAGCCCCCTCCTGGACCCACGACTCCCCCAGTCCCCACCCCTTTCCTGGTTTACCCTCTATCTCTTCATTGTAGATTGTCATACACTTCTATTAATTCTGACCATTTAGTTGCCGACCTACTTTACAGGGACAATAGATTGGCAAAGACCTACTACCTACCTTTATTTCTCTTTTCTAAATCTAAAGTCCCTTGTTAGGTTTAGTGTGGTAAAAACACATTAATTCTCTTGTTTATTGTTAGGGTTTTGTTGTTTTGTTTTGAACTGTCTGTTGAATGTTTAGATTTGATCAGCTTAATTACAGCTGTGTTAGAGGTCACAAATTTCAGTAACTAGCACAGCATTGGGCTGTTGTGAACTATTATTACAAAAATAGACAAAACCTGCACTTTGGGGAATCTAACACCTATTACAGTGTAGCAGTTTGACCTGGCGGTAGGAATAGGTTTAACTTTTATTTATTCATTTCTTCTAATTTTGGGGTGGTGTGTGTGTGTGTGTGTGTGTGTGTGTGTGTGTACACCTGATTTCAGGTACTTGTGGATGCCAGAAGAGGTCATAAAATCCCCTGGGGCTGGAACTAAAGTTGCTGGGTAGCCAACCCTTACGAATACTGGGAACAGAACTCAAGTTCTCTAGAAGAACAGGAAGCACTTTAAACCACCTCTCCAGTCCTAGGAGTTGCTTTTAGATACTGTAAAAAAATATTTTTCTCATCAATGTCAAGAAGTAATCTAAGCTGAGAGGTGATGGTACATATATCTTTAATCCCAGCCCTCAAGAGACAGAGGCAGGTGGACCTCTGGGTTCAAGACCAGCCTAAGTCTACAGAGTGAGTTCCAGGATAGCCATGGCTACACAGAGAAACCTTTTCTCAAATGGAAGGAAGAAAGAAAGGAGGAAAGAAGGAAGGAAGGAAAGGAAGGAAGGAAGCAAGGAAGGAAGGAAGCAAGGAAGGAAGGAATCTAGTCTGATTTGGAAAGCTTGGCTTCTCACTTTGGTTAAAAACCTTTACAGGAAACAAGTGGAAAGAGGGAGGGAGGGAGGGCCATTGTAATCATGCAGTTGTAATAAAGCTCATTTGAGTTTTGACCAGCTGCAAGCGTCTGTAACAAATGGGAGCTGTGGTGCCGCGTGTTCCTCAGTTCAGTGTGCAATCACAAAGGAGAAATACATATTTTTAAAACCAGGAGATCCAAACAAAATGAAAAAAAAAAAAAAAAAAGCTGGGTATTGGTGGCACATGCCTATAATACTAGCACTTAGGAGGCAGAGGCAGGTGGATTTCTGAGTTCGAGGCCAGCCTGGTCTACAGAGTGAGTTCCAGGACAGCCAGAGCTACACAGAGAAACCCTGTCTGGAAAAAAAAAAACAAAAACAAAAACAAAAAACAAACAAAAAGCTAAAACCAGGAGATCTTGCTGTCCCCATTTCAACCCAGTAAGCTCACATCACTAACCCAGAGACAACATTTTTATGAGGTCCCTGTGATCTTGCAGCACAAAGTAGAAATGCCATTAGTGAATAAAAAGTCTTGCCAAAATAATTGAAACTGAATCAAATAAAGCCTGTTTTTAGGAGCTAAAGAAAGCAGTTTAACGATAGTCCCAAGGAGACAGCTAAATGGCAAATGTGGAGTCTGGGGAGATGGCTCCGTGGTTGTAATGCTTCCTGCTCTTGCAACAGGACATCTCTCAGCTCAAATTCATAACCAATGGTCACTCCAACTCCAAAGATCCAAGGCCTTTGACTTCTGCTGGCACCTGTATTCAGGAGAACGTGCTCACAAAGGGACACACATAGAGACACACGATTTATAAAGATTCTGAGAATGTATCTCAGTTAGTGGAGAGCTTGCCTAGCATGTACAAGAACCTGGATTCTAACCCCAGCGCGGCTCACACCAGAGCGGGAGGCAGTAAGTTTACTTAAGACCAGCTCAGGCTACACAGGGTAATTCTGCTTGCTAATTAACAGACGCAAAGGCGCAATTAAATAAATTCAGGATTGGATTCTGGCTCTGCAAAACTGACTTTTAGACTTCTTCAGCACAGTTGCAAAATGAGAACTGTCTCATATTGCCAGCCTGCTGTTAGGCAGTTACAATAGTAGTACAGTTACTGATGTTAGAGATCTGAAAACAAATCTTTAAGACTTGGGAAACTGTGCCAAAGTATATAGAAGTGAATGTTACACTACCAGTAATTTTCTTCAAAATGATTCAGCACAAAAGGGAGGAAAAGGAAGACAGCCAAAATCACTGTTGGTTTTCATCAGTGAGACAGAATAGCCGAGAAACGAGTTAAGGTAGGAAGAATTTATTTTTTTCTTACAGTCTCAAAAGTTCCTGTTCAGGGTTTTGTTGCTCCATTATTCAAGGCCAGCCTGAGCTATACAGGGTGATTATGCAGCAAAGTACCTTCCTTGTTGGCCAACAGCAAGCAGGGGGGTCAAGTCCCCAGTGGTCTACTTCCTCCAAGTCTGCCCCATCCTCCAGTTTCCACCACTTCCCTTCTGTCCATTCAATTTTTGACTCAATCAAATAGCTTAGTCTAGGAGCTGGGGCGATGGCTCAGCAGTAAGAGTGCTTTCTGTTCTTTCTGTTCTATGAACTGAGGTGCAACATCCAGCGCCCGTCCAGTGACTCACAACTGTTTGTAACTTCAGTTCTAGGGCATTTGATGTTTTTTTTTTTTTTGACCTCCTTTGGCTCCTGTACCCACATAGTGTGCATACTCAGGCACACATAGGTCTATATACATTTGTATAAATAGATTCGTGTGTTGATTAGTTTAAAGCTCTCATGAATCAATTCCCTCTCAATGACTGAATCCACCACATGGGGGAACCAAGCTTTCAAGAAAGGAGCCTTTTGGCAAGCAACTCCATGTGTGTAAATCATCACAGCAGTGTGTACTCTAAACTGGGCACACATGTATATACACGTATGTACATCCTTATGTAAAAAAGGAAATATAGCCTACAGGGAGGGGGTGTTGTATCATTGGATGGTTGTTTTTCTCTGATACAAAGTATATCAGTGCTCGCTGTATCACAGTTTTTGTTTTTGTTCAAAAAGATTTTAAAACATATGGGCATGGTGGCACATGACTTTAATCCCAGCACTTGAGAGGCAGTGGCAGGAGGCTCTCTGAGTTCAAAGCCAGTCTGGTCTAACTGAGCTAGTTCCAGAACAGCCAGGACTATGCAGAGAAACTGTTCTGAAAAGAAGAGAAAAAAAAAATATCTTAAAAAAAATACTGAGTTGAGTTATTGATGTCACTCCACAATACCTCCAGAATAGAACTCAGAATTTTTGGTCTGGCTGATGAGACTCTTCTGTGGATCATCTCTGACTTCCATCCTCCTCTCCTGCTTTCATTTCCATGCTCCATTAAATGGATCTATTCACCTTCTCTGGGTAGTCCCCGGGCTTCCTCCGTCTGGGACCTTTGTATAGGCTTGCTCTCCATCCAGCGGACAGTGTGATACTACATTCTTATAGACTGTCCCCTGACTTCCATTGCTGTAGCAATCGCCCTTCTTCAGGACACAGACTTTCTCTATAATGCTAAGTGTTTTGGGTGCCAGTCAAAATAGCAGAGGAAAATAACTTGAAGAAGAGAACACTAATTTTGGATCACAGTTTTAGAACTCGGTCATCATAGCAGTGGGGCGGGACAGGGTTGGGGGTTGAGGGGAGGCAGTACACCTGTTGTAATGAGGTTTTTTTTCTTTTTCTTTTATTTTATGTAGTCTGAGGATTGAGCGTGGGAAGGTTTAGAGTATGGGGGGAAGGGAGCATTTGCAAGCAGGGGATGGTTTAGGAATGCCCAGCTTTTGAGCAAGTCATGCCATGTCAAAAATTAACTGGTGCGTGTGCGTGCGTGCGTGCGTCCGTGCGTGCGTGCGTGCGTGCGTGTGTGTGTGTGTGTGTGTGTGTGTGTGTGTGTTTCATTCTGGAATCCAGCTAGATCCACTTGCTCTACCTCCTGACTGCTGGTATTAAAGGCACACACCACCCTGCCTGGGTTAAAGAAAGAGCTGTGTGCAGGTTTTTTTCTTTTTCTTTTCAAGCCAATTTTTAAGTTAACATACAAAGAAGTAGTTTTTATTATAGCATTGTGTATGTGTATGCACGTGTGTACATGTGGGTATGTGTATGGATACATGTATGCTTGTGCTCATGGAGGCCAGAGGTCAACCTTGGGTTGTGTTTCTCATTTCTCCAGAGCAGTCCACCTTGTTTTTAATTACATGGCCTCTCATTGTACTGGAGCTTCCAATCCCGCTACCCTGGGTGAGTGCTATAGATCCATTTATCCCTGCCTCCCACCTCTGCGGTTACAAATGTCTACCACCACATCCAACTTTTAAAATAAGGGTTCTGGGTATCAAATGAACTGGGTTTTTTTGTTTGTTTGTTTTGTTTTTGTTGTTTTGTTTTGTTTTCTCAAAGCAAAACCTTTTGCTGATTATCCCTCCAGTCCTTGTTATAGAATTTTCATGCAAATACTCTGTTTGTAATATTCCCTCCTCTCCTCTGGCTGGACCCTTCCTCCCCTCCCAGCAGCCTCCCAGTCTGCTTTCCTGTAATGTATATTCCATTGCTTTCTAGGTCTTTTTCTCTTTATTCTGAGCATACAAGTTTTTTATATAAACACATTTCCTACTTGTCAGGTTAAAGTTTTAAACTTAGTTTTTATTATGCATGCTGGCAGCCGTTCTATGGCCCAGTTTTTACCATGTGATAGTTTGCTAACGGTGCAGATGTTTGCAATGGTGTAAACCTTGTTAGTATAATTCGATATGGGAACTGGGTGCCCCAGTTTCACCCTCATTTCATTTGCATAGTTGATAAAACACATTGTTATTTGGAAAGGTAGTCTTTTTTTTTAATTTTAGTTCTTGATTGATGTGTGTGTGTGTGTGTATGTGTGTATGTGTGTGTGCATGTGTGTGTGTGTGTAGACCAGGCAGGCTTTGAACTGACAGGGATCCATCTGCCTGGCATTACAGGCTTGTGCCACCATGCCCAAACAACTGATTTGTTCCTTTGAGGGACAGCAGGAGTCTCTTTTCAAATATGAATGTGAATTAATTTGAGTTTGCCTTAGATTGAATCCCCCCACCCCCAGGGCTTTACTGGGGAGCACTCCCTTCGGTGCTTAAATGAAAGCAGCAGGCAGAAGGAAGGGTCAGAGGCCAAAGAACACTGTGCAGTGGCAACAGAGGCCCTCAAGTACAGGGTTATCTGGATCTGAGTCAGCTACTTAGGTGTTCAGTCCTTGGAGTAGATACGGCTCATCCTTTTCCCTGCAGATTGTCCAGGGCATAGGCAATCCTGAGAAACAGGCTCAGCTGTGAGCCGTCAGCCACCAGCCCTTGCAGCTGAGGACAGTGCTGAGTCCCTAAGGTAGGCATCTAGGAGGTCTCCATCCGGAGCAAGTCCCCTCTCAGGTCACACTTAACCTACACAAAAGATGCCAGTAGAAGCAGTACTTGGTGCCCTGTTGCTGCTTGCCAGAGGGACACTACTCATTCCTGTTCTCCCTACTAGATTCTTAAAGTCTACCTCTTCTAGGTTCTGTATTCAGAGTGGGAAAGAGCTCGGAGAACAAATTCTATTTTTGTGATCACTGGGAACTGGTCTAATTTCCTCTGCTTGCTGTCTAACTTTTCCTGGAGCAAGGGCTGTCTCCAAGCATTCAAACCTTCCTCTTTCGATCAAGCCTGGGCAACAGAATGATGTAATTCATTGAAACTATGGAGACACAAAGTGCATTTGTCAAAACAGATCGTTTGACAGAGTCTCCAGGGAAGTAATGGACTTTCTGTTTTGGGATTATTAGGTGCAAGAACCACATTTGCTGTGTCTTGAGTCTAGCCACATGGGGAATCATTATGTGTTTTTAATAAGGAGAGCTTCACATGTCCCTCACAGGAGGCACGATTCTCCTGCTTATTCACTCTGTTACAATGTCCCAGGGCCTTGATAACCTGGCCTCAAGTCCTGGTTTTGCTAAGTAAGTCCAGTCTTGGGCTGTTTATACAAGGGCTCAACAACTTTCTTATCTCCACCTTAATAACTGTTTTGTAAGGATTTGGGGAAGGATTAAAGAAAGCACAGGGAACATACTTGGATATATGGTACTAAATGTTCAGCCTAATAGTAATTTTTCAAAAAGATCATTAGAGCCCAACATATGTAACCCACGTTGTGGTTTGGATCTGAAGTGTCTTCTTTCTCACAGGCTCATATGCTGAAGGATTGATCCCTAGCTAGTGGCCATAATGAGAAGTGATGAGTTCACAGGATTTTACCTCATCATAGATTCATCCCTTTGTAAAGTCAGCGCTGAAGGGGCTATCAGGAGATGAGGCCTAGTTAGAGGAAGCAGGTTTATGGGGCCTGGGGGCCTGCTTTGAAAAGCTGTCTTTGCTTCTGGACTGTTCCTCTGTTGCTCTGCCTCCTGCCCGCTATGAAGAGAAATGCCCCATCCATCACATGCTCCCTGCCTTGATGCTGTGTCTCACCATGATTGGGCCCAGAAGCAAAGGAACCAAGTGAGCATGGGCTGAGCCCATGAGACCAAAACCAGCCCTTCATCCCTGTTGTTTTTGTTGTTTAAGTCATTTATTTGTTTTTGTTTATGTATGTGTACATGCATGCTTGCTGGTCTGTATGTTACCACAAGCAGGCAGTGTCTCTGGAGGTCAGTGAGAGGGCCAGATATCCTGGAACTGGAGTTATCGGGGGTCGTGAGCTACATGGTCAGGGTACAGGGAAGCACGCACTATTTTCTGAAGGAGCAGAAGATAATCTTATCACTGAGCTTTCTTTCCACAACTCCCCAAGTTGTTTTATTACAGATATTCTGTCCCAGCAACTAAAAGCTCAGTTTTCATTGAGAGTGTCAGATATGCTGCAGGGATGCCTAAGAACACTTGAACTTTATAGAGGAAGAAGTTGATTAGGATTTTGTGTAAAGCATCTTAAAGATCATACCATCTATGTTTTCACACCATCCTCACTGTTCTACCTACTGCTTATGGATTTATGTATTTATTATTTTTTTTTTTGAGAGAGGGTTTCTTTGTGTAACAGCCCTAGCTGTCCTGGACTCACTTTGTAGAACAGGCAAGCCTACAAAGGCCTGGGCTATTCCTAGAGATCCTCCTGCCTCTGTCTCCTGAGTGCTGGGATTAAAGGCATGTGCCATCACACTCAGCTCTTCTACATACATTTCTATGAGAAGGACAATTGAGACTCAAACAAGTAAAGTCCCTTGTAGAGGCAGAGCCTCTGTGTACAAACATGGATGTGACTAGGCATGCTGCATGTTACCTATGCTTTGTAATCTTTTAATTTTTGCCCTTTATTTATTCACAATTTTGTTTCAGAACTTTCTTCTTTACCTTTATTTTGTCGTTTTTACTTACTTATGTGTGTGTACATTCTACAGTTCTAGTGAGAAAGTAAGAAGACAACTTTTGGGGGCTTGTTCTTCTCTTCTACCCTGTGGGTCCTGGGGTTTGAACTTCAGTGATCAGGCTTAGAGGCAGGAGCCCTTTCCTGCCAGCTACCTCACCTACCCTAATTTAAAGAGGGGGAAGAAAAACAAAACCCAGAAAGCGTTCAAACTCGGGGCACCACAGGGGCTAGGAGTGTGGCTCAATATGCAAGGTGCACACCTAGCATGCATAGAGCCCTGGGCTCATCCCCCAGCACCACATTAGAAAATGGTTGGATAGCCCATGCCTAGAGTTCCAGCGCCAGGGAAGCAGAGGTAGGAGGATATGAAGAGCAGGGCTGTTCTTCATTATGTAGCAAGTTTGAGGGCAGCTTGGGCTGTGTGAGGGCCCTGTTTCAAAATGGAAAGATAAAGAAATAAATAATAAACAAACAGCCAAGGGCCAGTGAGATAGATTTGCATGGAAAGGTGCTTGCTGCCAAGCCTCATGACCTGAGTTCCGTTCCCAGAACACCGCAGGCTAGAAGGAGAGAACAAGCTCCCTCAGGTTATCCTCCAACCTGTATGTGTGTGTCACGATGTATGAAACCAGAAATAGATAAATAGCAGGTGTAACAATGTCATCAACACAACAGAAGGATGTCTGGCTCGGTTTCGATGGCATGAAACATTTTCTTGTATTTTAAAAGAGTGTCACCGTCTGCACCCATCTTTTAAGCCCCAGAACCATCACTCTCCTCAAGCTACATAGCACCCATTGGTTCACACCAGGAAAGCGTGTTTTGAATCTTGGAGAATACTGGAGGCTACGGGTAATGAATTGTACAAAATCTGTAACAATTAAAATGTGTTTCTCAGTCGGGCGGTGGTGGCACAAGCCTTTAATCCCAGTACTTGGGAGGCAGAGGCAGGCAGATTTCTGAGTTTGAGGCCAGCCTGGTCTACAGAGTGAGTTCCAGGACAGCCAGGGCTACACAGAGAAACCCTGTCTCGGAAAAAAAAAAAAAAAAAAAAAAAAAAAAAGAAAAGAAAAAGAAAAACAAAACAAATCATTGACTGTAAAGAAAAAAAAAACGAAAGAAAGAAAAGGAAAAAAAGAGGAAGGATTTTTGTGGCTAAAAAATTAGACCAGCAATTAAGGGAACACTGTGAAGGTCTTCATAGTAAAGTGGTTTGTGTCCAGGAGGAGGATGGGTGAGGAGTGGCAAGCACAGAGAGAATTCAGCAAGGAGCTGAGAGAGTTGGAAGAGCAGTGCTCCCAAGGTTCTGGGAGGAAGACAGGTTAAACAAGGGGAAACGAGAAGCCCAAGAAGAGAGGGGACAGAAAGAGTCAGTGGAAAGTACACAAGTGAGGCTGAAGGCCCAAATCCCCAGCATCCAGGAGCAAAGGCCGGCTGCCCTGTGGATGAAGGGAGAAGAAGTCTGCCTCCTGTAGCACAGTACCCAGGTCAAAGTACTCTTACCATCATGAGAAACTTTTTTTTTTTTAACTGAACCACCACGTAGTTGCTGGGACTTGAACTCAGTACCTTCGAAAGAAGGTCAGTGCTCTTAACCTGCTGAGCCATCTCACCAGCCCGCAAAAATCCTTGTAAGAGAAGACAAAGATAAACCCAGGAAACTCAGAGCATTTTTGCAAAAGGCCTTGCAAGAGAAGACAAAGTCTATGCAGCAGGAAGGAGCACAGAGAAGAGGGGGCTGGAGCATGAAACTGGTGGGATGGGCCCTTCAAGACTTAGAAAAGGAGGCAGATAAAAATAAGCTAGAGAAGGCATGGCAAGACAACAGGAGGTATGCCATAGATATCTAATGTGGTGATGAAAGGATGGAACAGCTCAGGAGAAAATGAAACAGAGCACTCAAGGACTGAAGGCAAAGGAGTTGGTTGGGGAGGGTCAGGAGCTGGTACATAAAAGGGGGGGGACGATGGAACTCATGAATGTGTGTATAGGGAAGCCTAAAGTTCAAGAAAAGCATGAGGAACTAAATTATATCTATCCTACTACTTGCCTTTATTTATTTATTTTGGTTTTTTGAGACAGGGTTTATTTATTTTTTTAATAATTTTTTTAGATTTATTTTATTTATTACTATACATAAGTACACTGTAGCTTTCTTCAGACCCACCAGAAGAGGGCCTCAGATCTCATTATGGGTGGTTGTGAACCACCATGTGGTTGCTGGGATTTGAACTCAGGACCTTCGGAAGAACAGTCAGTGCTCTTACCTGCTGAGCCATCTCACCAGCCCCAGGGCTTACTTTTTAAAAGTTAATTATTTAGTTAGCCTTCAGAATGATGGGTTTCACTGTGACATTTTGATACATACATATTGCCACACTTCGTTGTCACTCATCCTTCCCCCACGTCCTCCCTTGCCCTCTTTTCCCCATGCTCGGACTTTAACAACCAGAATATTTAAGTATGTGTTTGTGAAGTGCCATACTAGGGGAAGGTGGAGCCCTGCCCTGTTCAGGAGCATTCTGGGAAGTCTTAGCAAATGTGCTGGACAGTGGTTGTCGCTGTAACTGAGTGTTCCTTTCTCTGCTATTCACTGCAGTGATGGTCAAGTCATGTCCAGAGTCTCCTCCTCTTTCTTCTCTTCCTTTAAGTAGAAACCTATTATCTGTCCATTAGAAAAGATCTAAAATTGCTCAGAAATGTAAATACAAAATGTGAAAGTTTATTATACTCATACTGTTCAGAGATAATCATTGTTTACAGTTTGTATGAGTTCTCTCATTGCCTTATTGGTTTTTACAAATATTCTAAAAACTGTTAATGACCAACAACTTGATACCTATGCAATTAGTTGTTGTAACAAACCATAGGTATGCTAAGTAGCTTACATAGAATTTCCCCACTTCACAGTTCATAAAACTAGAACTCTAAGATCAAGGTGTAAGCGCAGGTGATTTTTTTCCTGACGCCTCTTTGGCTTTCGGATGGTTGCCCATGTTTTCCTATCTCACTCTCTGCCTGTTTGAGCTTACTCTAATAATCTCATTTTAATTCATTCTTCTTCAAATACAGTAATATTCTGAAGTACTGGAGGCTAGAACCGGAGCATTATTAAGAATTTAAGTTTAGGAAATACATGATGCTTAGCCACATCATGAATTCAGTGCTGGGATCTACATTATGAATTCAATGCTGGGATATACGAAAGCTTTGGAGCACAGTAGCAAAGTCAGCACCAGTCAGTCTGTCACTCAACGTAAGAAATCCAAATGACCAGCTTCCTGCAGCCCTCTCTCAGCCTGACTCACCTGAGCCCTGCAAAGATAACCTGCTGTCCAAATGATCTTCAGAAATTATTCTTTCAAGGATTCAGGAGAAAGCGAGCCCTTGTTCATCATTGGTGGGATTGCAAACAAGTGCAACCACCATAGGAATCAGTGTGGAGAATTCCCAAAAGTTAAATATAAATCTACCATAAGACCCAGCTATATCACTCCTTGGCATATGCCCAAAGGACAGACATCCTACTCCACCGGTCCTTGTTCGTCATTGTTCATTGCTGTTCTATGCTCAACAGCTAGAGAATGGAGACAACCACATGCCTACAACTGAACAAATGGATAATGCAAATGTGTACATATATACAATGGAATACCATTCATCTGCAGAGAAAGATGAAATCATGAACTTTTCAGGGAAGTGGATGGAATTAGAAAATATATTAAATGAGGTATCTCAGACCCAGAAAGACAAATGTTGCATGTTCTCTCTTAATTGGAGGCTCCTGACTCTAAATCTTCAGAGGACTTACTTTCAGCTCCTAGCATCCATTGGTCAGTTCACAACCACCTGTAACACCAGCCTTCAAGGGATCTAATGCCTTCTTTTGGCCTCCATGGGTACTGACACTCATGTAGACCCATGCACATTTACATATATACATACACATACATACATACATACATACAGACAGACATATGTACATATATACATACATACACATACACACCTACACACACACTCATACAAGAGTAAACCTTTTTTTTTTTAAAGATTTATTTATTTATTATATGTAAGTACACTGTAGCTGTCTTTAGACACTCCAGAAGAAAGCATCAGATCTCATTATGGATGGTTGTGAGCCATCATGTGGTTGCTTTGCTGGGATTTGAACTCACGACCTTTGGAAGAGCAGTTGGCACTCTTAACCGCTGAGCCATCTCTCCAGCCCAGGAGTAAACCTTTTAAAAAGTAAGTTCCTCAATGGTTTTAACCTATTTATTTATTTATTTATTTATTTGCCTTTTGTTTCGTTTTGAGACAGGGTCCAGGATCTCATGTAGACAAGGCTAGCCTTGAACTCCTGACCTTTTGCCTTTGTCTACCTCCCTACTGCTGAGATTATAGGGAAACATTTTTACAGCTGACTAGTCATCTTGCCTTTTAAAGGGGCAGATTCTGCATCTGTTAGAAGAAGGAACACTGAGATTTTATAAGGGCCCCTATTCTGTTGTGGATGTGAACTTCTCTAGTAAAGCTTGTGTTGAAGTTCAGTTGCCCACGAGAGGTGATTGAGAGACTGGGACCTTTAAGAGGGAATTAGGTTATAGGTTCTCCACTCTGATGAAGGAATTAATAAAGTGCCATAAAAGTGGGTTGGTCACGAGGAGAGCTTGTTGTACAGTGGGTCCGTTGCTCTGTTCCTCAGTTCTGCACATGCCCATCCTGGAGCCTCTTGTTTCTGTCTCCCCAGTGCTGGGATTACATGGAGGCTTGCACGATCACACACACCTTCTGCTGGCCAGATCTGCTTCTGCCTTCAGGAAGTCCAGGTAGTGTTGCCCACCAGGCTACACTGGGAGGAATGAAGCTTGTCTGGGTGGGTCGGTTCCACAAAATCTGAGCTGGCATGAGTGCCGGTTTTCAGTGAAACAGCTTTCTTTTATTAGGGGTAACAGAGGCTATATAAACCTTGGAGTGTGGGTAGGGGTTTTTGGAGTGAGTATACACTCCGCTGGTGCTGAGGTGTTGAGAACGCTTCATTTGCATGAGGAGGAATTCCAGGTGCTTGCTGGACTTGTCCTTATAGGGAGAGAGGAAGCTACACCTGTAATCTGGCTACCAGGCTACTTATCTACCTCAAGAGTGGCAGAGGTACGGGCCGTCCAGGCTACGTGAGCTGGGACATGCAGGCCCAGAGCAAGGAGGAGAGTCTTAACTTCTATAGGTCTCAGGACAAGATGTTCAGAGTTTGGACACATCTCAACCTCATTCTTGCTTGGGACTGGCTCCCCTAGTTGCATGGCTTTCTGACCCCACGCCTTCTAGCTCCTTGAAGTTTTCATGGGCTTCTTTTGTGTAGCTGTTCTCTTGAAAATTACCCATTAAACTCCCCTCCAGTCCATGTACAAACCCTTCCTCATTCAAAGCCATTACCGTAGCTGATTTCTTTCTAGTACTTATTACTACAAGTATCCCTCTAGGCCTGGAAGCTGTACTAGAACGATAAGTCTGACTTACATTGTCAAATTGTTCCTGGCTTGGAGATAAAACAAGTGACAATGTCTTTAGAAACAGGCCTCAGGAAACTGACTGTACATTTTGTGTCTGTTTAAAGGGGTTCTTTGGAATACCACCTTTAATCTTGGTTTCATCAAAGGTTTTTGTTTTTGGTTGCCTGCTATGTGTCAGCCCTGTGCTGGGCTCTGGGGTGAACAAGACAGTTTCTCCATTTGTGAAGCTCACATGTGAATACAGGAAGTCACAGAAGGAACAAGCCACTTGTGACCTGTTTTATTTCACAACATCAACAGAACGGAAGTAAGGAATTCCATTTGCGTCTTCCCAGGGTCCAGATCTATAGCACTACACCCATCCTTGTGATTCTAATCTTTATCACAAACCCAGCTTCTATTTTGGATATTCCCAAGAGGTATTAATTTGCCTACGGAAAAGTGAAGATATTAAAACCCAATCAGGGCCGGGCAGTGGTGGCGCACGCCTTTAATCCCAGCACTTGGGAGGCAGAGGCAGGCGGATTTCTGAGTTCAAGGCCATCCTGGTCTACAGAGTGAGTTCCAGGACAGCCAGGACTACACAGAGAAACCCTGTCTCGGAAAACAAAAACAAAACCAAAAAAAAAAAAACAAAAAACAAAAACAAAAAACAAACAAACAAACAAAACCCCATCAGGAAGGCTGCAGATGTTGCCTTCAAGCCATCCTGCTTTCAGCTGTTTCCACGTGAAGCTCAGATCTAAGATCAGGAACTATCTTCCAGCCAGGACAAATTCCAGTTTCAGTCCTTCCCAGCGGTTGGTGAAGAATCTAGACTCTAGATGATTATATTGGTGCAGTACAATTACAGTTGGCCCTTTTGTTTCAAAAGGCTAGAGGATCAAAATAGAAAGTTTGTTTGGGGCTGGAGATATGGCTTATGGCACACATACATGCAGGCAAAACAACCATACACTATATGAACAGATCTTTTTTGTATTCTTTCTGCATTATAAAATAGCTACAAAAATGTAAAGTGATATAGGCTTAGCTTTGCTTATTCTTCATGGAAAATGATGACAGACAAGAAGTATTTGAAGATTGACTTGCAGCAGTTAAATTTTTGTACAGGGGACACAGAACCATAAACAGGGTGGCTCTCTCTGCACTGGTAAAGATGGCCACCGTTTATTAAAGGTAAATGCAAAATATGTCTAACCTGTATTTTTGTGTGCCTGTTCATGGTAGAATCACTTCAAGAGTAACACACTAAATTCTTAGCTTGCTTTTTTTTTTTTAAAGATCTTATTTATTTTATGTATGTGAATATAATACTTTAGCTGTTTTCAACACACAAGAAGAGGACATCAGATCCCATTACAGATAGCTATCAGCCACCATATGGCTGGGAACTGAACTCAGGACCTCTGGGAGAGCAATCACTGCTCTAAACCACTGAGCCATCTCTCTAGCCCCCTTGGCTTGTTTTTTTTAACCTATTTTTTTTTATTTTTTATTTTTCCTGGAGAGTGGAACTTTAGATCTTTTTTTCAAAGTGTTTATTTTTGGACATTGTCTCTCTGCATAGCCCTAGCTGTCCTGGAACTCACTATGTAGACCATGCTGGCCTTGAACTCAGAGGCATCATGATTTTGGTGGCAGGTTATTACCATATATCCCATATAATAATTGATTGCATTTTTATACATGTGCATCACACTCACTCCACCATTACTGCCTCCTTCCCCTTCCTACTCATCTCCCTCCTTTTCCCAACTTCTCCCTCTTTTACTTTCATGTCTGTGTATGTGTGTGCGACTCAGTGAGTTTCATTAGGGTCCTTATAGGAATGAAGGTAGGGTTTGTTAACAGAAGCAGGGACAATTTACCTGTGACCACACCACTGAGGTAAGAATCTCTCCACTTCCCATCAACGGTTAACTGCACATAAAACCTCAGGGAGTGTTGTGCCCCCCGCCCCCCATGAGGCTCCCTCCTTTCCATAACAGTGTATTGATCTAACCTTGCACAGATGTTATGAGTTCAAGAGCACAATAGCCGTATCATTCCTGGAAGTCAACGTTCTCTCCTGTCCCCCACTTCCTGTCTTTTACCTTCTTCCAATAGTGCCCTGGGACTTGTAGGGAGTGATATAGATGCCCAATTAATGAATGGACATTCAACAGTCATTTACTCTCAGTACTTTGACTTGTGAGTCTCTGAAGTCACCCTGACTACTGGTAAAAATAAGTCTCTTACCAAAGCTGACAGCAGTACTCACTTATGGGCATACCCACACAGCTATTTATCAAACAACTTGATGGACACATTATACCTATTAGTTAAGACAGCAGCAGTAGTTTCCTGACTTGGGTTATGACCTCCCCAGTCATGGGCTTACAGTTTCAGACTGGGTTTACAGTTTCAGATGTAAATACTTACCTGTGGTGAGAGCATCATTTCCAAGCAGAGAGTCATTAGCCTACCCCTATAACACATCTACCACATTGTACCAATAGTGGTTCAGCGTTCTTAGCTGGTCTGTATTGTAGCTAGGGTCCACTGCTGATAAGACAACTGATGACAGTTCATGGCTGCTTGCACAGCATCTCCCAGGACTATGAAATCTAGCTAACACATAAGGAAACTTGCAGCTTGATTTATGTCAAAACCAAATCACCTTCAGAAATAGGGTCTTACAACCCAGTTCTGGTAGCAACAAACAGCAGTAGGAATTTTGGGGCCTCAGGGAACTCCCTTACCAACAGTGCATGAGTTGCCCACCCTTGGCACTGGGATTTTCATTTAATAATTTATAACTTTTAGTTGTGTCTAGGTTATCAAGTATCAGATGTTTTTTGCTGTTTTTTTTCCCCCCCTTTGAGACAGGGTCTCATGTATTCCAGGCTGGCCTGAATTCATTCTGCTGCTGTGGATGACACTGAAATCCTGATCAGTTCACTTCCCAAGTGCTAGGAGTGCCCAGTTTTATGCAGTACTGGGGATCAAACCTGGGGATTTCTGTATGCTAGGCTAGCAGTATCACCAGCTTTTGTTGTATGAACTGATACAATTTAAGCAATTTTAAAGACATCATATTCACAACTGAAAAGGAAAAACCACACACTGATTATCAGTTGGTTCTCTTCTACATACTTGAGTCCAATTTTGGTTAGTATCACTTTGGAGAACGAACTCAGCTAACGTGGGAGCTGGAAAAATCACACTGAATAATGAGTGAAACCTCCTTCCATGTAAAAACAAACAGCCTTCCATGTAACACTTGCACAATAAAAGGTAAGGCAGAGGGTTATGAGACCGGCAAGCTATTCATAACTTTGTCTCTAAGAGGAAAGAAAGTTAAAATGTTATTAGATCATTTTAAGACACTGAGTTATCAGATTAATGCCTTGCTTGCTGAAATCCTACACACTCGTTTCTCAGAGTTCACAATGCTGAACTAGTCAAGCAAAGCTAGATAAGGAAAAGTGTAAGACCCTCTTGGCCTTCCCACAGTCCAACTCGCTGTCCAACCTAAGTACAAGGCTTAAAAATTCATAGGCTGGGTCTTTGACTTCCTGATGTTTAAGAATGCAATTCTAGGGCTGGAGAGAGATGGCTCAGCAGTTAAGAGCACTGATTGCTGTTCTGAAGGTCCTGAGTTCAAATTCCAGCAACCACATGGTGGCTCACAACCATCTGTAATGGCATCTGATGCCCTTTTCTGGTGTGTCTGAAGACAGCTACAGTACACTTACATATAATAAATCTTAAAAAAAAAAATGCAATTCCAGTAACTCAATAGCTATAGTCTTCTTTGGGGGGGTGGTTGGGAATAAATTTAGGGTAGAAATGGGATCTTACCTAAGATATGGATTTAGCTCAAACTTATTAAAGTGGGTCTTTGATCTTTCAGCTGGTACACTCTATCCATCCTTTTATTGTATTTTCCCATGTAGCCTGGGCCTGAAGAGATGGCTCAGAGGCTAACAGTATTTGCTCTTGCTGAAGACTTGGGTTCAGTTCACAGCCTCCAAATTGGTGGCTGTGCCATCCATAATTCTACTTCGATTATCTAGAACTCTTTTCTGGCTTCTGAAGGCAACAGGCGCACATTTGATTGCACGTTTGTAGACAAAACTTCTAATTATTGCCTACATTCATTATTTCTAGGTTAAAAAATAACTTTTAAAGTACCTAGAACATTCCCTGGGATTTTACCATTAGCCAATCCAGGGTCTCATGCAAGTCCTGGTTCCTCCTAGAACCTGTTTCTAGGTCTCTAAATTGTGTAGTGTTGGCATATTATGTGTTCTTTCAGATATAACTGGACACTTTGAGTCTAGCTTTGTGGCTATTCCCCAACATCAGCCACCTAACAGGGTTTATGTTAAGGTTAACAAACCATCTCTCTTTATATACTACTCTAACAGTAATAGCCCATACTATTACTCTGCTCTTGGATCCAACTTCCCTTTCCACTGTGCTTTGTTGGTAATGTTTACTCTGACACCATGCCCTGTGTTCACAGAAACTAGAAGAGGGCATCAGATTCTGTGAAACTGGAGTTATAGATGCCTGAGCTGCCAACGTGAGTGTTAGGGACTGAACTTGGGTCCTCTTGAAGAACAGCAAGAACCCTTAACCACTAAACCATCTCTCCACTCTCTGACCTCCTCTATTCTTTACGAGTTTGCTGAATCTTCAATCTTGCTCAGATTGAGAGTAAAAATGAACGATTCTAATGCTTCATACTCCTGCATGCTAGGATTACAGGTATGTGCCTAGCAAGATGCTTTTTTCTTTTTAAAGAATAAACAAAGCTACAAGGCTAGAGCTAAGAAAAATACAAACCATAAGGGCAGCTAAATGCTTAAAGGAATTACCTAAGTCTCTTAAAAGCAAAAAGAGATGGATATCTAGAAATAGTGAATTTATTCAGGGCAAAGTGGTATTTCCTCAACATCAAGAGTTTTGCTAGTGAATCCAAATATAATGGAAAACATTAAATAAATGCAGAAACAAAAAGGTATAAAGCAAGCACACATTTTCAAGTATACAATTTGTTTTATTTACAATACCCTATAAAAATGTAAATTTAGAAACTTTTATTTTTATTAATTAGAACTGAACAAAAGCACAATAAGGAAGAAAAAATAATCAAGTGTTTACTTGATTGGGTGTGAAGGGAAGGTAGGGAGGCTCAGTGGAGACAGTCAGCACATGGTAGAAGGAAGCTAGGACTGTCACTGGGGAGCAGCTGGTGGAGCCTGAGGCCACAAAATGAGAAGAAATGGAGATGAGTACAAAGACAGCTGGTTGTAACGGAGGGCTTTACTGTTATACAATACATGTATGTGCAAAACGTTTATTCTTTTTAAATATCATAGCCTGTCCCCCAACTACATTCAAAAAGGTGAGAACAGCAGAAAGTAGGATCAGGAAGGGAATATAAAATAAATTCAATTTATTTTTTTCAGAACTGCAACCACTAGGGAGCAGAGTCCCTTATCCTGGCTGATCGCTAAAGGGAAGGCGAGTGTAAGGGAAGTGTCCCTAAGATTCAAACCCAGCCCCGCTGGCTGCCAGTGGATGGGGCTCAGGTGAGACTAAGCAGCCAGGACAGCAGTTCTGTTCTGCTGCAGGGTAGAGGAGACTGAAGAGCAGAGCCCAAGCTTTTAGCAGCCATGGCTACATTTGGAGGTTTCTACCCAAGATACTAAATGAAAATGGGGAAGAGAAGCAGAAGCATGGCTTACAGAAGTCACATCAGGAAGACAGCGCAGGTGCGCAAAAGCCACACTGCAAAAGCAGGCTCTACGTGAGGCTCATCTTGGGTACTCGTGAATGCACTTGAGGGGACAGACTCAAGCACGCTGTAGTCATCACAGGAAAAGGCTTAACCGTGTGTGCTGTTTCAATTATGGTCATCAGGGACAAAGGAAATACAGGTAGGGAGAAAGAAAAGTCCTCTCAGCCTGGAGCTGGGCATCAGCCAATTAACAAGTTTGATTTAATGTAATGTGCTGTGTACCCTGTATTTATATATTAAAAAAGTAGAATCCACCAAATGACAAGATGG
The DNA here is from genome assembly GCA_019843815.1 of Montemys delectorum. Lineage (NCBI taxonomy): Eukaryota > Metazoa > Chordata > Mammalia > Rodentia > Muridae > Montemys > Montemys delectorum. Next base: position 21,984 of record JADRCD010205341.1, on the reverse strand, counting down.
AACAGAAACAGATTAAAAATATATCAGCTGGTTTATTTTTAGAGGTATATGTTAACTAAATATTTTTCAAACTAAAACTCATTCTTTAAGGACCGTCTGGAGATCATACAAACGTTTGTGTAGGGGTGTGTATATATTTACCTATATCTTGACTTCTACTTAATTTTGACTCTCCTATAGTCATATTAATAAGGGGAAATGAAAAAAGACTTCAAAGGGGGAGGAGTCCTTTGGTAGACTACAACCTACTTTGAATTGTAATAGTGATGATGGGATAAAGGGACATTACATTTGTGTCTCTAGGGCAAAGAAAATGCAAAATTGAGAAGAATTGAGTAAAAGTAGGACATGCAAAAGTATAACGCAGAAGGTAAAAGAAACCAGCAGAAGTACCACCCAGCAGAAGCATTAGAGCAGTGGGAAATACCTGGCATTCAGAGCTAACTTCTGAAAACAGGAATAGATCCCACAAGACTTTGCTTTGGGTCATAAGCTACCTCCCCTCCCTCATTAAAAACACTCCATTGGTGATGGCAGCAGTGCAGGTGGCAGCCAACAGGAGGTACAGGACACGCTGGAGATCTTTTACCGTATCCCCTGAACCAGCCTAAGGATATGAAGAGAAAGATGACTTGTTTGTATAAGTTAAAATAGCATCAATCTTTTGCATTCTAGTTCCGACTTTATTATAAGACCTTAGATGCCTCTTGGCTTTTGTTCTTTTCTGAGGTACTATTACACACAATACAGTGATTTGTTTTAGTGTGCACACACCCACAACTGCCCCCCCCCCCCCTTAATGACTGTCTCAATCTCTTACTCTCATTCCACTTCATCCTCCCCATGGTGTGATGTCTGAGATGCCAAGGTAGTGTAATGTGTTCACAACTTACTGCAGTTTTGTCTCCAGCAAGTTCAGTTTCTGCCGGTCAACATAGCGAGAAAAAAGGGACACTAGATTGGTGGGGATAGAGATTGGCTTGGCCAGGGCTGCTTGGGGGATCCGTAGAAGTTCTCGGGTTGCCATGAACATCACCTCTGTCCTGACAGAGAAAACCCAAAACAGTATGAGAAGTAGAAGGGAAAGAGAAGGAGAGCAAAGATAATTTTAAATATTTAAAATAGGAAATAAGCAATCACTACTGACCATTGGTTATTTTGCGTTGATTCTATAGCAGGATCCGAACTCTGTATGTCTTCCCCACGGCTTAGTAGGATTAGGAGCAGTGACAAGCCAAACTATAACAGAAATCAGATGGAATCAAACATAACAATGTATCTAAAGGGCTAGAGAAATGGATCAGGAATTAAGAGCACCTGTTCTTGAAGAGGATCAAAGTTCAGTTCCCAGAATCTACATAATAGTTCACAACCACCCATTGGCATTCACAGGGTGCACATGCAGGCAAACAAACAAGCAAACAAACAAACAAACCCACTCATATATAAGACAAATCTAAAAGTAACAACAGCAAAACTCAATACAGTGCACTTAAGCCTCTTACACATCAGTTGATAGGACCACGGTACTGAATGAGAATGCCTCTATACCAAAGTCTTTTGTGTAGCCAGGAGGAGAGGTCAGGCAAGCCTGATGACAAGCATAGAAAGCCATTTCTGTATACCCTATCCTGTTGTGAAAATATTTTCCACACCAGTCACTGATAATCTAACGATTTTGTCTTTCTCCTTTTTTAAAGAATCAAAATAGATTAAGAAGGAAAGTCAAAGTTCATGGAAAATTAGAAGAAAAAATTTAAGTTATTTTGTAAATACAAAAAGACATTAAGAGCTACATGGGCCCTGAAGATATAGTTTAGTTGGTGGCGCCCATTCCTAGGTTTGTTTCCCAGCACCATATAAGCCTGATGTGACAGTGCACACCTATAATCCCAGCATTCAGGAGAATCAAAAGTTCAATGTCATCCTTGGCTATACAGCAGGTTAGGGAGCAGCTAGGAATACACAACAATGGCTCAAAAAGCAAAACAAAAATCAACAAAAATAGAGAAATACACAAAGGGGAAAAATATATCAAAGCTGAAAGGAAATTTAAAAAAATTACACTCCTGGGGCTAGGAAGATGGCTGAGCTGGTGAGGGGTCTGCTGTGCAAGAGTGAGGACCTGAGTGTAGATCCCAAGAGTCTCAAAAAGCTGGGGATGGTTGTGTGCGCCTGTGATTCCACCTCTGCAAACTGAAGCCTGGCAGATTCCTGATGTACAATGGCCAGCACACCTAGCACATCTAGTGAGCTTCAAGTTTAGTCAGAGAACTTATCTCAAAAAGCAAAGATGGAGAATAATCAAGGAAAGACACCTGATGCCAACCTCTGACTGTATGGCCTCTGCATGCACACCATACAAAAGTGCACGTGTATGCATACAGAGTATTTTCTTATCTGAAATCTACAAACTTACAAAGGGTGTTAATAGAAGCCTAAAAATCAGCAACATGAACTCTGACATCGAAAGAAAATGCCAACTGCACTAGGTTAAATGTGATGCTGGCAGTATTCTGGCAGTATTCATTCTACTTTTCTGTGCTCATATTACAAAGGATAATCTTTCTTTTCCACAAAATTTCCTTTCATTCTATTTGTAAGCAAATTTTCGCCAGGCTCAGGATATTGTATGACTTCTTGGTTTTCTACTGCTCTTATCAAAATAAAAGAGAGATTAAATAACAGGAAGACCACAACTGGTCACTTGAGAACTCTGTCCTGAGGGATACAGCTATCTTCTACTGCCTCAGATCCCTTGTTATTGTTGGTAGGTCAAAGGAGAAAGGGGTGCTTCACCTCCATTGTATACCATGGCTCTAAACAAGTACCTACTACATACCAGGCATCCTCTAAATACTATGACAACTGTGCAAAGCCTGCATCATTACTTGCACACTGTAGATTAGAAAAGCAGGTCAGGGCCTGAAGAGATGGCTCAGTGGTTTAGAGCACTAACTGCTCTTCCAGAGGACCCAAGTTCAATTGCCAGCACCCACATGGCAGCTCCTAACTGTCTATACCTCCAAAATATGACACTCTCACACAGACATACATGCAAACAAAATACCAATGCAAATAAAACATATAAATTATTAAAAGTAAAATAGAAAGAAAATCAGCTGAGCATCATAAGGCTATAATAAGGGCAGTCTAGGACTGAAACGCGTGTTTAGAAACCATGATCCTCTTTCCTTATTAGGTTTCCTCGAAGAGGTTTTGAATTTAAAAAAGAAAAAAAGTTGGTTTTTTGTTTGTTTGTTTGTTTGTGTTTTGTACTGAAACTGGGTATGTAAACTAGGCTGGCCTTAAACTCAGAGATTTATATGCCAACCTTCCTCCTGAGTGCTGAGATTAAACACAAGTGCACCAAGTTTTGTCTTAATCTTTACATCTTTAACATGATATTAACTGAAAGTTGTGTATAGCTTCCCTGTAGGTAGGCATGCCATGTGACTAAGTCCTGGTCACGGCTACTCAGTAGAAGCTTGTTAAAACTTCTGGGAAAAGTCCTAATAAACAGGACAGGCAGCTAATCTACACCTTAATCATCCATATGCAGCTATGTTCCTCATGCCAAGCCAGTTTTAACTTTCAGAACAGTTTTGAATCAAGAATCTTCTGAGAATGGGAATCGTCTGCTAAAGATGACAGGAATAACTGTAGAAGACGGAATACTTGATGCTACAAATTTCATCAGAAACTAATTTTTCCAAACCACTGTTTGTGTTCTAGCCTTTGCTAGAGTAATATGTAATTCCTCAGTGGAAGAAAGCTACAGTAGTCATAATTTTGCCAAGCCAAATTTAGATGCCACACAAACTTAGGGGCACAAAATGACAAGACCACCTTGTTCTGGAGCACAGCAGTGAGGTGAGAATTGGAGGGTGCTGGTGCAGTTGCACTTTGAGGTAGGTTCATTAGCTGTTGCAGAAGGCTGGTGACAGTCACTGAAGGAAGATGATAGAGGAGGAGAGAGAAGGGACTCAGTAAGCATGGCAGCACCTAAAAAAACAAACAAGAGTGTTACGTCCTGCAAACCATCCTTCACTGACCTCCCAGCAGTGGTTGTGACCAGCAAGCTGCTCGCTATATACAAAATCATTATACTGCTGTGTGCAAGGACATTTGGTTGTAATGGAAAAGTAGGATAAATATTTGATTCTTTCTTGTTCAGTTTTCAGATGAGTTACTGGCCTTAGTACTCACTATGGTTTTGGTGTCAGTATGAACTTATTAAATAAAATCTAATTCAGTCTACTGTTGTAATTTTTCTTTCTGATGTTAAATATGTCACTTCTGGCAAATAGGAGTCCCCTCAAATTGGTTTGTACATCCCTAGGAACCTAGTAGTTCTCTTGCCTCTGTCGTAAGACCAGGATTATCTGCACTCTCATGAGAACGCCTGGAACCAGCTATTACTTCAAGAAAGTGGGTTCTAGAAACATGGTTTATAACTTTTTAATTCTCATAGGTTAAAAACTCAGCACACGCATGCACACATAAATATTTATACATGCATACATATAAGAATAGGGAAGAGAGTGAACTACAAACATATTTTTAGACTGGTGTCAAACTTACAGCAATCCTCCGGCCTTAGTCACCATAGTGTGAGGAAATCAGGCATGTATTACCACACAAAACTTTTCTATAAAGTTAGCTAAGTGCTCTTCACTAGCAAGAGAGCTCCATGAAGGTCTTTTGTACTCCTAGCTTTATTTCTATGTTGTAAAATGGTGCCTGGAATGCAGTGTTTAGTGAGTATCCACCAAATGAATGAGGTTCTCCTACACTTGCTTCCACTGTTGGGTTTCCATGAGATCATAACCGACAGAGTGCCCACTGCTCCACTGACTTCCTTTGGCATTTATGCTCTAGAATAGGTATACCTTTTTATTCTGGTCTTTTATTCTTTAGGATAAACATCCAATCTTTAAATCTTTCCTCCATTCCATTTTTCATTCTTAGAGTCTCTTAAAAATGTACTAGTTTCAAGGTTGGAGAGATGGTTCAGCTGTTTAGAGTGCATGTTGCTTTTACAGAGGACTCAAATTCAATTCCAAGCACCCACATAGAGGTTCACAAGCCTTAACTCCAATTGTAGGGATCTAATGCCCTGTTCTAACCTCCATGGACACCAACCATGCATACAGTGCACATACACACAGGCAAGCAAACTATTCATAAGGAAAACTAAAAAAACCTAATACACTAAAAAAAAATGTGCAGGGCTGGTGAGATGGCTCAGTGGGTGAGAGCACCAACTGCTCTTCCGAGGGTCCTGAGTTCAAATCCCAGCAACCACATGGTGGCTCACAACTACCCGTAATGAGATCTGATGCCCTCTTCTGGTGTGTCTGAAGACAGCTACAGTGTACTTATTTATAATAATAAATAAATCTTTGGGCAGGAGCAAGTAGGGACTGAGCAAGCAGGGCTGACCAGAGCAAACAAGGTTGACCAAAGAGAGCAGAGATCCTTAAAAAAAAGTCAATTCCCAACAACCAGATGAAGGTTCACAACTATGTGTACAGTTATAGTGTATACTCATATGCATAAAATAAAAAAATAAATCTTTAAAAAGTGTGTATGTTGCATTCTGATGAGATTTAAACTTTTCATTCCTTTCTGTAAATACTAAAATCTCAAAGGCCACAGCAGTAATGTCCAGCTCGTTCCTGTTTTGAAGTTATCTTCTGCACAGATAACTCAGGTGATTTATTTTAAACAACTATATTGTTAAATTTTTAAACAACTATAATTAATTTCCTCACAAGTATCTCATTCTGAATCCTATACGTACCAATACTAACTATTCTTTTATCAGTTTGTACACAGGGTTTCTCTGTGTAGTCCTGGCTGTCCTGGAACTCACTCTGTAGACCAGGCTGGCCTCGAACTCAGAAATCCATCTGCCTCTGCCTTCCAAGTGCTAGGATTAAAAGTGTGTGCCACCACCACCAGGCCAGTTTCTTGTCTTGAACTTCAAAAAGTACAAGAAATTTTGCTAATCTTCCAAGAGCCATTATAAGGATAAACAGGTCTTTTAATCAAGAATTATCCTGTGAGAACAATTATCAACTAAACCTCCAGGCTAATGTGAAGCTACTGACAACAGAGCAAAGAGGGATATTTGACATCCACAAAAGTATAACCAAGAGCCAAAGTTTCCCAACTTGAGAACTATAAGGAACTGGCCCTACATGGAGGGTACCTCATCTTGTGCATCCTTCTTGATAAGGAAAGGGAGGTTCCTGGCAGTTGCCATGAGAATGTCAGCTGCTTGCTCTGTGGAGAGGAAAGGAAGAATGCGGGCAACCATTCTCTTCCCTTTTCGGATACACATGATCTGAACAAAGTGGTCATCACTTGGCCTGCAGAAAGAATGCCACCTAGTGTCAATAAAGGCAATACAGAAACCCCACAATTTTAAAAATTATGCAACACTCATCTGTACTACCAAAATGGAGGATGACTTTCTAATCCCAACCAAATAAAATCTAAACAGTTTTACAAATATGGAAGATTTCTCATGTTATATATAAAAATGTGATCAAATTTAAGTAAAAATTAAATATTTTTCAGAGCTAACCTGTAAGTGTTATCAGGGCACACAGAGTTTACACAGCTTTGTAATTTACTTTTTGCCCCCACAGAATGGGAACTGAATCCAGCACCTCCTGTATGCTAGACAAGTGCTCTACTGCTGAGCACTTCAACCTCTGCAACACTTTTCCATGTAAATAAATATTCCTCAACTAAATGTATTTAATGCTTACATGTCTATCTAGGGATAAATCACATTTATCACACCAAAATTACAAAGAGTGTGTTGAAAAGAAGTCTATTCTATGTTTGTGTAAGTTGTGGCTCAGGAGACCCTGAGTAAAGAGAAATATTAGCAGATGTAGTCCTCTTACATATAGTATTTGGGATTTATCAAATATCACAATTAGGTTTGCTTCAGACAATGAGCAGGAGAAAGATGACAGAAAGAGTTAGTACTTCACCTGAAGATTGACTGGCTTCCACATAAACACTCTAATGGAAACCCCAAGAAAGTACAAATGTTGATGTACCATCTTTGTAGTAAAGTAAATAAATATTACAAAGTTGAAACACTAGTAATCATAAGCCAGACACAATCTGTCACCTCAAAACCAAATCCAGTAACATTTCTCCTTTTATCTCCAGCACCTAGCTCAATCCTTGTAGACAAGGAATATACATACTGTTGAATAAATCCAACAAAGAACTCAAAGGAATTATAGGAAGTTTTACATGAAGTAGCACCGAAGTCTGTACAAAAAGATAGATACTAGTGTGGTAAGACAGCCCACACCTTTAATACCAGCATTTGGAAGGCAACTGGATCTCTGTGAAACTAAAATCAGGCAGAGACACACAATGTGACTTTCTCAAAACAAAAACAACAAAACTCAAGATAGATGCTAGGCTTATAGAAATAGTAGGACAGAGTATATCACAATCCCAAGTATGTGGTGTTTAGTTTGGCAATGGAGGGAATCTCCCATTTCCTGTAAGTGCACAATAATTACCTCTCTTGTCCAGGCAATTTGCCCCTAAGGTTGTCATACATGGTACAGATTTTGTGCTTTCTTTCATCCATCAGGGCAGGCCGTTCTTCTTCTAGACTTAGGAGATAGCGCCTTTCATAATCCTCCACATCAAGGAGTAAACTGTAGGTCTATGAGAGAGACAGAATAGGCCACAACACGCTAGGTTAGGACTACAGAGTATTAGCTAAATGCCTTTACAGTTTAGGACTAACTAGTAAAAATACCAGCATATAATTTAAACAAAAGGAGTTTTTTTTTTTTTTTAAAAAAGTGCTCCTTTAAGTGTAGGGAAATATGGTGAAATAATCTTTTAAGCATCATTCTTTCACTCTTAGACTGCTAGTCAAATAGTAAAATAGTGAAGTAATTATGTTTCCCAAAATCTCTAGTAGCAATGTTAGGCTGAGACACCCAATTTACTATAACAATGCCACCTTCCAGTGATGAGGGTGTATGAGTGTGTGAAGATGCCGGGCTTGACTGTTACGTTTTTTCTTCCATCTTTTAGCACTTTCTATATTGAGGCAGCATCTCCCACCTGAACCCAGAGGTAGCCAAGTAGGATTACCTAACTAGCCAGGTTCCTCCAAGGATCCTATCTCTTGTCTCCTCAGAACTGCCTTGCCATACCTGCCTGGCATTTATGTGGATGCTGAGGATGTAAACTCTGTTCTTCAAACTTATACAGCAAGGAAACATTTTAGCATCTTCTCCAGCCCTGGAAATCCTTAGATAGGGTCTTACTTTGTAGTCCTTCTGGAATTCACTATGTAGTCCTCACATTCAGAAACTGCCCCGTGATTAAAATCCACCACCCTGGATTCCTGATAAACATTTTGCTAATCAGGCAAATTTTGTTTTTGTTTTGTTTCTTGAGACAAGGTTACGCTGTGTAGCCCTGGCTATCCTGTTAACTCATCTGTATATCAGGCTAAATTAGGAGATCTTCCTGTCTCTGCCTCCTGAATGCTGGGATAAAAGTTTGTGCATCACCACCGACCAGGTAAAAAGTTAACTTACTACTGGTGTCAGCCAGTGGTCTAAGCACTTTGCAGGTATTGAACTCACTGCAAACCCAACCCCAAAATAAAACTACTAACATTGTCTGCACGAAGAAACTGAGGACAGCATAAAAGTTTAAATAACTCAGCCTCAGGTTACAGACTCAGAAAAGGGATGGTTTGTAGCTTGTGATCTACAGTCTTGAACATGGTGTATTCTATAAACAGTCTATATGTATAATCTCATCACACCCAATACATGATGTAAAACTAAGTAAGTTCATGAGAAACTTTTATGCCTATTTTTATTAGGCTCAAGATGAGCTGGGTTGAGGAGACTGCTCCGTGGGTAAAGGTGCTTGCTGTCAAGTCTGACAGCCTGAGCTCATCTGTGTTGGACAGAACCACAAGCTGCCTCCCTTAAGTTATCATCTGACTTCCACACAAGCTGGAGGAGACACCAACACCTACACATACATTTATATATCACAAAAGGTGACCTGCTCAAAGATAATTATTAGTTGAACAACAGTGAGCAAAAACCCCAGCGCAGTGTTCTTTCTAGGATCCCATAGGCAAGGTATATAGCACAATCACTTCTAAATACTCTAGTAAACAACAAGTGCTCACCACAAACCAATTTTTACATAATATAAAAGAACAGGGGCCAGTGAGATGACTTAGCAGGAAAAAGCACCTACTCACCCAAGCCAATCTTGTGTTTGAGACCCAAAACCCACATGGAAGGCAAGAACCCAGCCCTACAAGCTGTCCTCTGACCTTCATGCACAATGCCACCCCCATACATAAAAATGTAATTTAAAAAAAAATGCTGATTGACTGATCATTCTTCTACATCTTGGGTACATATACATTTGATAGTCCTTTAAATTGAAACTAAATATAGAAATAAACTCTAAAACTTACTTTCTCAATTATGACAAGGGTTTTTCTTCTCTTATCCCGAACTTGTTTTTCTTTTGTTTCCTTAAAAAAAAAAGAAAGAAAGAAAAAAAAAAAAAGACTATTCAGAAAAATTCTTTGTGTATGTAGAACATTTTACTCTGCCTGTAGATGTACTTCAAATGTAGCTGCATGTGCCTGCAGTGTGTCAGTAGGTGGCAGAGAGGAGAAGGGCTATATGCAGTGTGTCAGTGTTTTGACCTATAAATATCTGAATGATTAGTAGCCTGAAGAAAAAAAAAAAAAAAAAGCTATTTTGAGACAACTACCAATTAGGTGCCAGGCAGGCCCAGATGGGCTCCTGGGATGGGGAGCAAGCCAAAGACTTGAAGAACCCTGTCTGGGACTCTTGCCCCAGGCAGGAGTGAGCCAGAAACAACTACGCGTATGGCATCATGGGGCCCCTGACAGGGGGCTAAGCTGAGATGAACACCAACCAGTCCAGCACCACACAGGCTTGGAAGGTACAGGCCATGCCCGAAATGACCCCCGCGAGGCACCATAATGCACAAGTGAGGCATGGCACTCTGAGACCACTCCTCAGATGACCCCAGACCCTCAAAGACCACTAAGAGTAAGTAAGTGGTGGAGAAATGGAAGAGAAAGATAAATAGAGGGGTGTGGGCAAATGAAGCCAGGCAGAACTAGAGACCTGGGGTAATGAGGAACAGCCTGAGGGTAGTAGCCAGTGTTGCCCCCTGAGACTATGGTAGGATCTTGGCCTGTTACAGGGATGGGATGGGATGGGAGGCTGCGTAGAACTGGCCCTGGAGGCATGAGAGCAGACCCTGCACCTCACTTGGGACATCACAGAGAGTGGGCAGGTACAATGGAGTTGTGGGTAAGCCAGCCCCAAGGATACAAGTATGGCAGAGCCCTACCACTCACGGAGGGAGAGATTACCCTCCTCACCTTTCAACTGGCCCTGTTCCTCACCTGCTGCAGCACTCAGGAGAGCACGCAAGATACAGGATAGAACTGACCCTGATGGTGCAATCATGGGCAAGCTGGCCTTAGGGTGTGTGAGAGTCAGCCCTGCAACTTGTTTGCCATGGGGCACCACAGGCAAGAGAAAGATGCCCACGTGCCTTGTCATCTAGTGCGTGTGGGAGCTGGCCCTGACTCTCAACTCCTGTGGCACTTCAGAGAGTGAGACCTGCACCTCCCCTGGACACCCCATAGTAGAGCTGGCGCTGGATACGGGGATTGCAGGTGAGCAAGCCACTAAGGATGTGAGTGTAGGAGAGCTAGCCCTGCCTCTTGTCTGCTGGGTAGTAGCAGAGACAAGGGAGAGATCCTCCTCCTCCTCTACCTTGTCCCTCCACATCTATGGCAGGTGACAGAGATGGCCCTGAGGTCATGAGAGTGGAAAACTACCCATGTCCCTCACCAACTACAACACTCTGGAGAGCAGGTACTGCACTTTGCCTGAGCAGCAGGGTAGAGCTGGCCCAGTCTGCGGATGGGGTGGCTCAGAGGGTGTGAAAGTAGGAGAGTCAGCAGATAGATTAGCTCATGTCTTTTCAATGACTACCACAAATGAACACTTCATTTGCTGGCACTTACATCATCCTCACTCCGAGACGTCACAACAGCATCTATCATCTTCCGAGGATTATTCACACTAGAGACAGTAAGCTTCCCCAAAGAGCCCTCAAACTGCACTGAAAGGACAAAAAAGACTCCAATAAACACCTGGAATATGGCAGAGAGCACTTGAAAAGCTTTTTTCTTTTCTGCAACCATGGCTTACTAATCTCTCACAGGACTGTGGATAGTAAAGCAACCCCTTTTCTTTCTTCTTCTTTTGTCTGTTTGTTGTTTAAGGCAAGGCCTCATTATCTTAGGCAGACTTTGAACTCATGACCCTTCTGCTTCTGCCTCCTCAGTACTGAGATTACAGGTGTGACCTGATACAGGCAGCTAAAGCAACCCCACTGCATAATCTATTCTCTACTCTTCATTAATATAATTACCAAAAGAAACATTATTTCCTTTATCAATTTGAGAAGTACTAAGAAAAATCACAGTAAATTTTTAAAATTATGGACTCTCAAAGGGCAAAGAACCTATGGGTTTATCTGTCAAGCTAGTCATGCTCTCCACAAATAATTACCTCTAGTTTATTAAGACAGCAGTCTTTCAAATGGCCTAGGATCTTACCAGGCTTATAAGCATGCTCCAGTTTGGCCACCTGAGGGGTGATAAGCTTGGTACGCTCCTTCTTAGGGCCATCACCTTGTATTTCTTCAGCAGCTGACAATTTCTCCAGTTTTTCAAAGTAATTCTACCACAAGAGAAGATGGTTTTTGTTACAAAACAAATACAGGCTGTTACTGTACTTCACACTAATTATACCAGTGGTAGTAACACAACTAGGGCACTAGAAACACACTAATCATAGAAATAACTCACTACATGTAGACCAGGCTGGTCTCAAACTCAAGAGATCTACCTTGCTTCTACCTCCAGAGTGCTGGGATTAAAGGCATGCATACCCACCCTTGGCCTTTTTTCTTTTTTTGGTTTTAGGGACAGGGATGCTCTGTGTAGTAGTTAGTAGTTGCTTGGAACTCACTTTGTAGACCAGGCCTAAAAACCAATCTATGAACTACACTTCAACAATGGAGTGAGTTTATAGCAGGTTCAAGGCCCAGGGTTCAACTGGCCAGCACCACAAATCTCTGACACACACACACACACACACTTTCAAATCTCGAAGCTTTCAAATACATAACTGGCTTGGTAAGACAGCTCAGTGGGCAAGGCACCTGTCACTAGGCATGATGTCCTAAGTTTAATCTGGGATCTATGTGGTGAAAAGAAACAAAACAAAACAAAACAAAATAAACAAAAAACAACCAATTCCCAACTAATTCCTCTTGACAAGTCACATGTCATCACCCTGATAGCAGTACTCACTGCCCACAAAATAAAATTTTTAAAAAGTATTTTCAAAATCTGAATTAATGAAGACATCTTTAAAAGTTAGACTGGCAATATTATTTTCTTTCTTTTTCTGGTGTGTATCAGGCTACTAGGGATTGAAGCCTGGGACTTGCACATGCTAGGCAAGCGTTCTCCCACTAAGCTACATCCCCAATCCCACACTACCGTATTATTAATTGGAAAAACTAGATTATTAATGCACAAATGAAACACTAATCTGAAAATATACAGCTTAACAATAGCTAGAATTAAAAAATGGACAGACTCTGCTATCAATTTGAATTCATTGGGCAATACCTCAATAGAAAATTCTACAGCCGGGCAGTGGTGGCACACGCCTTTAATCCCAGCACTGGGAGGCAGAGGCAGGTGGATTTCTGAGTTCGAGGCCAGCCTGGTCTACAGAGTGAGTTCCAGGACAGCCAAGGCTATACAGAGAAACCCTGTCTCAAAAAACCAAAAAAAAAAAAAAAATCTACAAGTATTCAATTTTATCATTATTTAAGTGATTATTATTAGCATAAGCAGACAAACTGTTCTTGAAACTAGCCTGGCTATTTACCTGGTAATAGAAATCATCCAGGTAGGGATCAGTGCTCTGCAGCTGCATCATCTGTATTTTAGAGACCCAATCCTTTTCCCGCTGCAACATTAGATTAGCATATGGATCCTTCCGGAGATGATCTTGATGACTGGTCCGGTGACCTCCTCTGTCTCCCGTACCATTGAGATTTCGATGCTGACTGAAAGGCAAATACATGCTGCATTCAGGCCAAGTCAGCGTATCAGTCATGCTTTTAGAATATAATAATAAAACAGGCTAGTTCCCCCTTTGATTTTTGTGAAGGAAAACAGAACTATATCCTAACAGAACTAAAGAGAAAAAAGGTATGTGACACATAATCACAGGAATAAACCTAAGATATGAGTACTTTCTCCAATAATAAGCACTTCTGTTCCGGTAGGTTTTGTGTCAACTTGACACAAACTAGAGTCATCAGAGGAAGGAGTCTCCACAGATACAGCTGTTAAAGCATTTTTTTAATTCGTGATCAATGGAGAGGAAAGCCCAGAACCTTGTGAGTGGTGGTCCTGGGTTTCATAAGAAAGTAGGCTGAGCAAGCCAAGAAAAGCAAGCCAGTAAGCAGCACCCTCCATAACCTCTATATCAGTTCCTTCCTCCAGGATCTTGTCATTTGAGTTCCTGTCTTAACTTCCTTCAATAATAAACATCAATTCGGAAGTGAAGGCAAATAAACTTTTTTCTCCCTAATTTGCTTTATGATCATTGTGTTTGGTCAAAGCAACAGAACCCCTAACTAAGACAATATTCATACATGGACTTTTGTGTAAATTAGAACCACTCACAGCGGGAAGATTTTTCTCCATTTAAGACAATACACCGAGGCCAGGAAAAATCAAAGCTATTTACCAAGAGGCAGAGTAATATTTAAATGCAGGTCAATCACATTCTGAAGTCTATATAATTTTCTTTAACTCACCGAAAATCATAAAATATTTAAATGTAGCTAGAAGCACAAGCAAGTACTATAATAAATACCCACCACCAGACTTAAAAATGAACTTAGGCCAATTTGCTTCACTTTGAAGTCACAGAGCCAATCATGGACAGCCAATCATACTCCAGCACTCAAGGCTGACTCAGGACTGTGGGTTCGAGCATAGACTAACACAATGTTTCAGGCCAGTCTCAACTATAAAGTAAGAACCTGTTTCAAAAACCAAATAACACAGGTTAGCTGAAGGCCTCAAAGGTTATCTGTGGTACTGAAGCTGAGTGAAGTGGCTGCTGGGAGCTGGATTCTGCTCCTCTGAAGAACAATGTTTTTTTTTTTTTGGTGTTGTTTTGTTTTGTTTAGATTTATTTTTTATTTATATGAGTACACTACAGCTGTCTTAAGACACACCAGAAGAGGGTATTGGATCCTATACAGATAGTTGTGTGCCATCATGTGGTTGCTGGGAACTGAACTCAGGTCCTCTGGAAGATCAGTCTTGTCTCTAGCCTCCAGAGAACTAACTGCTGAGTCGTCTCTCCCGCCCTCTTATAGCTTCCTCTTCACAGAAGAATCAGCATGCAGCCTTTGTAAGGTCCGGCCTCTTATCTTTGTACTACTTATGCATCTGACTTTGAATGTCTTGGTTTTTTTTTTTGCCCTTTCTTCCTTCCTTCCTTTTTTTTTTTTTTTTTTTACCATGGGCAGGCAGCAAACTTTATTCTAATCTTATGGACAGAAGAACATACTCAGATGCAATCATTTTATATCACCTACTTAAGTGCTTTGATTACATAACATAATGAAAATTTTTTATTATTCTTCCTTTCTTTTTTAAACTCCAGATTTTATTCCCCTCCCAGTCTACCCTCCCACTGTTCCACATTCCATACTTCCTATCCCCCCCCCCCTTGGTTTCCACAAGGATGTCCCTACCACCCTCAGATTTCTAAACTCCCTGGGGCCTCCAGTCTCTTGAGGGTTAGATGCATCTTCTCTGAACCCAGACCCCTCAGTCTTCTGCTGTATAAGTGTTGGGGGGCCTTATATCTCAGAAAATGGAGAGATCTCCCACGCTCATGGATTGGCAGAATTAACACAGTAAAAATGGCCATCCTACCAAAGGCAATCTACAGATTCAATGAAATCCCCATCAAAGTCCCAACACAATTCTTCAAAGACATGAAAGAGCAATTCTCAAATTCATCTGGAAAGGCAAAAAACCCAGAATATCGAAAACAATTCTTAAGAATAAAAGAACGGCTGGGGGAATCACCATCCCTGACCTCAAGCTCTACTACAGAGCAATAGTGATAAAATAGTGATTGGTACAGAGACAGACACATTGATCAATGGAATAGAATTGAAGATCCAGAAATAAAGCCACGCACCCATACCTGATCTTTGACAAAGAAGCCAAAAATAAACAATAGAAAAAAGAAAGCATCTTCAATAAATGGTGCTGGTCTAACTGGCTATCTGTATGTAGAAGAAAGCTCAAGTCCAAGTGGATCAAGGACCGCAACATAACATAACATAACACTGAACAGAAGAGAAAGTAGGGAAGTCTTGAACTCATTGGCACAGGGGGAACTCCAATGGCTCATGCTCTAAGATCAAGAATTGATAAATGGAACTTCATGAAACTTCTGTAAGGCAAAGGACATAGTCAATAAGACAAATCGGCAACCTACAGATTGGGAAAAAAAATCTTCACTAACCCCTTATCAGATAGAGGGCTAATATCCAAAATATATAAAAAAAACTCAAGAAGGGCTGGAGAGATGGCTCAGCGGTTAAGAGCACTGACTGCTCTTCCAGAGGTCCTGAGTTCAATTCCCAGCAACCACATGGTGGCTCACAACCATCCATAAAGGGATCAGATGCCCTCTTCTGGTGTGTCTGAAGAGAACTACAGTGTACTTATATACATAAAATAAGTAAATAAAAATTTAAAAAAAAAAAAAAAAAACTCAAGAAGCTAAAAAAAAAAACCAAACAACCCAATCAAAAAATGGAGTATAGAATTAAACCGAGAATTCACAACAGAGGAATCTCAAATGGCTGAGAAATACCTAAAGAAATGTTCAAAGTCCTTAGTGATCAGAGAAATGCAAATCAAAACAACCCTGAGATTCCAGATTCCACCTTATACCAGTCAGAATGACTAAGATCAAAACCTCAGGTGACGTCACATGTTGGCGAGAATGTGGAGAAAGAGGAACACTCTCATTGGTGGAATTTCAAACCATTCTGGAAATCAATCTAGAGGTTCCTCAGAAAAATGGAAATAGATCTACCTGAAGACCCAGCAATACCACTCTTGGAAATATACCCAAAAGATGCCCCGTCATGCCACAGGGGCACGTACATGTTCCACTACTTATTTGTGACAGCCAGAAGCTGGAAACAACCCAAATGTTCCACGACAGAAGAATGGATTCAGAAAATGTGGTTCATTTACAAATGGAATACTACTTAGCTATTTAGAATGAGGACATCCTGAGTTTTGCAGGCAAATGTATGGAACTAGAAAATTTCTCTTTCTCTTTCTTTCTCTTTTTTAACCCTTGTTGTGTTAGCATTATTCTGTATGCTTCTGGTTACATAAGTAACCTTGCTTCTTTATATAAAGAACCTTGGAAATACTATAAAGTGAAACTGCAAGGACGTGATCTAGCCATGTTTTAACTCTACTATCTACTGCCTAAATCCTTTCCCAAAGAGCGGTCTACTCAATACTTTCACCAAATTAAGTACTGAGACACTTCAAATTTTGCTTGACTGATGATCACAACCTATTACCTAATTTTAATCTTTATCTCTGAAATAAGTATGCTTGAACATCTCTTTAGTTTTAGGAACTACTCAATATGGGAATGGGATTTTTTCTATTGAGAGTGGAATATTTTGATGTTTTGTTAGTGTTTGCATTTCTTCCTTAAAACAAAAAATTTTTTAGCTGTCTTTATTACTGCTGACTTCTTTTTAAAGGCCCACGCCTTCAAGGACAGAATTACAAGCAGGTGCTGTCAACACCTGGCCACGCTTAACTTTTAATATAGTTAAAATGTACTAATCTTTCCCTATATAGCTTATATTTGGAGTTTTGTTTTTAAGTTCGCATTAGTTTTCTTTTTCTGCCCTGCAAAAATATATTCTAGAACGTTTTTGGAAGTGAGGAGGAATTTTACACATGTACACACAGAACAAAAATGCTTGCTGAAGGGCCCTCACAGCTATACCTAGTTTCCCTAATTTATCTAGGTAAGTAATTGTAAAATAACTTCATATAGAAGACAGTGGCTTTATATATCCTACTGTTTTTAGTTTTCAAAGCCTATCACAGTTTGGCCACACAGCCAAGGCCACAGATACAAATAATATATTTATATTTGAATGAAGACAAAATAATGAGACAAAGAATGAATGACCACTGGGATCACATAACACCTACATTTAGAGCTGGCTACTATTTTAAGATTACTTTTGAATTAGAAGACAAAGAAAAAGGTAGTTAAGAGGGGGATTATAAATTTGAAAAGGAATATAAATGTCAGAGCTCAACCATTAACTATGAGTTAAGGCCACCCTAACTGTAACTATGAACTTGTTGATAAAAATCAGATCATCGGAACCAGCCAGATGGCTCAGTCTTTAAAGTGCTTGACATCAAGCCTGACACCCTGAATTCAGTTCCTGGGCCCCATGTGCTGGAAGAAAACTGACTGTCACACAATAAGTAAATAAATGTAGCAGAGAAATATTGTTTAGAGCTAGCATATAGAGTACAGAGCTCGCGTGCACGCTCCTCCCCGCTCCTCTCGAATATAGTGTTACTGCCTGACAGAACATGTACACATGCATTCTATCTCCCCTGAAAAAAGAACAAAGGGAGGGGCCAGGAATAAGGCTTAATGGGTTGGATCACCTGATAGATGAGTTCAATCCCCAGAACCAACTTGGTGGAAGAACCAACTCCTTCAAGCTGTCTTATGACCCCCAAAGGTATGTATACTCACATATACAGCATAAAATGTAACAAAACCAAACATAAAAGGACTGCATTTAGGCCAACAAAATAAGCTCCATACTAAGTATATGTCCAGTAATGCAGGTCACCCATGTCACCAGGTTCTTCCCACAGGTCAGGTGAGTGATGACTACTCACTTTCTACTCTGCAGCTGCCTCTGATGCAACAGGCGCCGGTGCTGTGGATGAAGGTGAGTTGTGTCTGGTCTAAACATTGGAGCCTGAGGTCTTAAAAAAAAAAAAAAAGGAAAGTGGTCCTTGATTATCTCATCTTAATTGACTTCATTTTTAAAAAGGTGGTCAATTCAGGATAACTTTGCATAGTTTACTCAAGGGACAGTGTATTATAAACAGACTTTTAGAAGGGAAAGGCATATTTTTATATTTCTTCCACAGTGACCAATTCTCAAACCCAAGAGGATAACTATGAAACTCAGTGAACTAGTAGTAAAACAATACAAATTTTTTTATTCCTAATATTTTAATATAGTTAGCTTTAGTTTTTTTTGTGGGAATAGTGTAGATAGTGTATGGGTGGCAGTTAACTTTTACATGTCAACCTGACCAGCTACAATACTCAAATTGAACCAAACCCTAGTATAGAAGCTGCCATGAAAGCATTTTATAGACATTTACACTTATAATCCATTGACTTTAAGAAACTGCCTTCTATAATATAGGAAGCCTAACAGTCCAAACCAGAAAGCACTCAGAAGTAAATTGTACCAGGAAATAAAGTTCTGCTGAGTATCTAGCCTGCTGGCTGACATACATCAAGGTCAAGACTGCAATGTGACTATTAGTTTCTAGCCTGCTACATGGGTTTCCAATTTGCCATTCAGGTCCTTAGACTAAAATTAACTTTTCCCACATTTATGTATGTCCTATTGATGTTTCTCTTAAGAACACAAACTGCTGTGACTTACATAAGACACAATTTTATCAAGGCAGAAACCAAGTCTCAAGTCTGTCTCCTTATCAAACCATAAAGTAGAAGCAAGCAACTCAGCTGGCACTTAGATCAGCTAGCTTCTTGGCTTCTGTCTCTACCTGTTATTTGTGGTAATTCTTTAGTCATGAGCACTGTGAATTTTACTGCATGAGTGTTTGCAAAATCGTATGAAGTGAAACTTCAGACAAAAGTAAAAGAAGCAGACAGTTTATCATGTGCAAAGGAAGCATGACAAATATCCATGTGACTATGTATACTTAACAATTTTAATTCCTGAGAGCAGTGTATAGCCTGAAGACTCAAGCAGTTCTCTTGACAACTCAAGGACCCAGGGACTCCTCAAACACTGTACTGAGCAAGTATCTCAAGACTTTCACATTATAAAACTAAATGAGAGATCATGAAACTTTTATAATATAAAACTAAAAGGGATGGCTGACAATGGATCAGAGGCATGTTTTGTATACCTTAGGTTTTGTAGGTGAGGTCCCGGGCCAGGAGGATGCTGCTGTGGAGGTGGTGTAGCTGGGGGTGGAGCACTAAAGAAGGCACGGAAGCTTGGTGCTGGGGGAAGCATCTGCCCAACTCGCCCTTGTAGCAACTTGGGATTCATGGCAGCCAGTGGGCTACCAACAAATCCAGGGACCCGTGCAAACTGGCTGGGAGACATTCGTCCAGGCTGTAGCTACAAAGAGGGAGATGATCTTTGACAGAAGAATTAGCAATCCTCACTGCCCCCCGCCCTTGTGACTGGGTCTCATTATGTATTTCAGACTGTTTGGGAACTCCTTGTATAGCCCAGGATGGCATCATGCATAATCCTAATTCAGCCTTCTACATGCCGGGAATATAGGCATGCAACACCAAAAAGTGAACAGTTTCCATTAATAACTTGAGAAAACAAAAAGGCAGCCGGGGGAGAAGGGGCTAACAGTGAAAGAAAAAGGTGTCAAGCAATGAATCTTAGGATAGCAGGATTCTTTACGGGTTCAGCAAACCGTAGGCTTACCTGTGCTCCCCCAAGAAGCTGTGCTCTCTGCAGGGGACTGAGTACAGGAGGAACATTAGGAGGAAAAGGGTGGCCCAGGAGAGAGGCATTCTAAGGACACAAAAAAAGGGATATTATGTTCATATTATGGAACAAGCAAATCAATATATTAAGCAAACTCCTGGAGAGCCTTATATCAGAAAAGAATGCTAGAAATTATGCAATACTATACTATGTCTGTGTAACAGGAAAGACAGCAGTAGAATGAAAGGCTCACGCAGCAGAAACCAGAGGTTAAAATGAACTTAGAATCTTTCTGTGCTTTTTTCTTTTGTTGAGACTACAGTCTCACTTGCTATGTAACCAGGCTAGTCTGGAATTAAGAATGCTTTTGCCTCCGTCTACTGAGTGCTAGGATTACAGGCATATATAGTAATACCCAGCTGAACTTAGAATCTTAAAGTGGCAAGAAACAAATTAAACTTTTGTCCTTTGATCTTGGGACTGAAGATTCTAGAAAATAAAAGAGAAATTACAAGAAATACATATAATCTAGTATATACTACACACTAATGATGATCATAAAGTTCGCATTAAACAGTCCTGTTATGTTGTAAAGGGACATACCGGGACACTGCAGAGCTGGTTTGGAGACATTCTCTCACCATAGGGAGCAGGATAACGTGGTGGCATTGGGGGCCGAACATGAACAGGCTTCGGACACAGAATCTATTAGGACAAACACAAACAAAACTACATTCAATGAAATCAGTCTTTTGCCTTCCTACACTCCCTCCCCTCAAGTATTGGTAGAGACACAGAACTCAATGCAAAATCCTACTTCTAAGCAATTGCTCTGGCTATGGGTTCAAAAAGAGAACCTTTGGTCACTTCCTCTCACAAATCAGTTTCATCTTAACTGAAGATGATTTAGCTAATTCTCCAGTATCCCCACCCTTCCATGCTATCTGAGGGAAGTACCAGCAGACATTCTGACTCGAAAATTTTCTCCAAGAGGATACGTTTTGGTTATATTGAGGGAGAAGGAATGATAAGAAAGCTGGAGGATTAACTAAGTCCTATTCTGAAGCCTCAATGATATGGCCGCCATGCTCAGCAATGTTGTGATACATTGTGACTCCACCATTTCTTAGGATATTGAGCCTAACTAGGCCATACCAATACCACCCTCCCCCCATACCTTCCAAATTGGCCTTCCTTTTCAGCTGCTGGTTTCAGGTGGAGGAAAGTCTATGGAACAGGACTGCACAGGCTCTAGGGAAAGCAGGGATATCTTAAAGGTAAAAAGGGATGTGGACAATGCTGAGTGTTCCCACTCCCCCCAGCTTTCAGTATTCTTTCTGCTAATGTACCCGGCAGCCAGTAAAACACTTAAAAAAAGGACATATGTACTGATGTGGCTAACTACTCTTTTCTCCCCCAGTTAAAAGGTAGCAGCAGCAGCAGGAGCAGCAAATGGTATTAGGGAATGTGTCTCATTTATACTAACTTTTCTAAGTGGCTATTCTTTTAATGCCTACCCACAACATCCACCCTCCTCCCAGGATCCCCAATAATTTTGCCCAGATTCCCAATATCCTGGGCTGTATACGTTAATGAAAGGTACCTGTTGGTTGAAGCTGGGAACAGCCATCTGCTTAGGTGGGGTGCCTATAGGAACGGCTCTAACAGGAGGACTTCCAATGATAGGTGATGTTGACCGCCTTGGTAAAGCTCGCTCAGAAAGGTCCCGATCATCTTCTGGGCCCTGTGGGGGCCTCTGAGGCAAGGCATATTCTAATACAGACACTGTAGGCATTTCCTAATTGAGGAAGTGGTTAAAAATGATACAGAGAAATTAGCTAACTTGTGATATTTTAATAATCTCTACAGATGCCAAAGAAACATTGAGAAATTATCTTATTTTTAACTCATACTCAGTAAAAGTCATCCTTTGGTATATAATTCTCTGACTTTTTTTTTTTTTTTTTTTTTTTT
>JADRCD010205340.1:0-27542 GCA_019843815.1 Montemys delectorum | reverse complement strand
TCCTTTCCTCCTATTGATGATCGAATTTGCAATCCTCTACTATACACATGCTGCCAGAACGTTCAGTCCCACCATGTATAGTCCTCGGTTGGTGGTTGGGTCCCTGGGAGCTCTGAGGGTACTAGTTAGTTCATATTGTTGTTCGTCCTAAGGGGCTGCAAACCCTTCAGATCCATAGAACCTTTCTCTAACTCCTTCATTGGGGACTGTGTACTTTATACTAATTTCTGCATAATTATTTTTGTTGCATAGTTACTGCTCCAAAAAGAATATGCTGAAGATAAGTTAATGAATTAATAAGAAAGCACTGTCTCTGGAAGGGACAACTTGGTTCACAGCAGTGTTTTTTCATGAAGAAACACAAGCCTATATGTCTTGATATCACCTTTGCTTTTGACAATAATGAAAGGACCTCAGAAGACAGGACATTTTAGGTTCCCTGGTGTCAGAAATGTTTCCAGAGGATACATATTGTTTTGTTATATTATGTTATGTTATGTTATGTTATGTTGTGTTGTGTTATGATGTTATGTTTAATATTTGTGTGCTTCATCATCTGTATCTGTTAGTCTTCTGATAGCCATCAAAAGACAACCAGGCCGGACAGTGGTGGTACATGCCTTTAATCCCAGCACTTGGGAGGCAGAGACAGGCAGATTTCTGAGTTCAAGGCCAGCATGGTCTACAGAGTGAGTTCCAGGACCGTCAAGGCTATACAGAGAAACCCTGTCTTGATAAACACAAAACAAAAAACGTCTCTGCCTCCCAAAAACAAGAAAGAAAGAAAGAAAGAAAGAAAGAAAGAAAGAAAGAAGATGTTGATCTTTACATTGCATCCAGTTGTGGTTTTCTGGCCTCCATTCGCTGTAAAGAGGATCTTTTCATAAGACCCATGAAGCTGGCGACATTTCAAGTAGAACATGGGCTCTCTCTTTATTCATATACATACTCATGATATGCATACTCATTGATATTTCTTGGAGAATGCTTTTCTTTCCTTTTATTTTTGAGATAATAATATAATTACATAATTTTCCCCTCCTTTCAAGCTGTCTACTAAAACCCTGCTTGTTCTCTTTTAAATTTATAGCATCTTTTTTTATTGATTGTTGTTGTCACATGCATAATTGTATAGATACACACATATATTTTCCTAAATACAATCATCCCTGATCATTTGGTATAGGATAACCAATTGGTGTGCCATTCCCTAGGGAGGACTCTTTCTCCCACTCTCAACATTTTTTAGTTGCTGTAGATTTTGTGTAGGGTTGAGGCCTCTAGGGCTCCCCTATCTACTTTGTTGTGTCTCTTGCTGTCCTTCTTCATCCTGTGTTTAGGTAGTCATGTTGCTAAGACTTTGTGAGTATAGCTTCTCACATTAGAAGGAGACGCAAGCTCACAGCAAAGATCCTGATTCTCTGCATCTTGCAATATTTCCATCACATCTTCTGCAGCCTCAGAGATGGGAGTTGTTTTGTAGATGCATCCATTGGGATTGGTCCCTGCAACTCTGTGCTTTGATTGAATGTGATTTTCTGTACTGATCTATTTCTGTTGCACAGAGACGTTTCCTTGAAGGGAAGTGATACCTACTCTTATGTGTGGGTATAAGGACAGACATTTAGAGTGTATTAAGGCACTACTGCTAGTTTGATAAGAGGTGATCCTCCTCTAGAACTCATGACTTCACTATGCCTGGGTAGTTGGCTATATTTCCAGTACCACATATATTTCCCTCTTATTGAGTGGGTCTTAAGTACAATTAGAGAGTCGTTTGTTACTGCCAAGGTACATGTATCACCACTACACTTTTAGGATTATCAGGCCATACTGATCACTGTTGTCCTATTATTTTTTGTAAAGGATACACGTGTGGTGTGCATAGGTGTTTGTATGCATGTTTCAAAGTTTGTGCATATGTGGGGTGTGTTTGTGAGTGTGTGTTCAAGGTTAACTTCAGATGTCTTGCAATATCTCTTCCTCTTGTATACTAAGGCAAGGTGTCTCTGAACATAGAATTCACTACATTGGCTTGTCCATCTGGCCATCTTGCTCAGGGATTCCCCATTTCCAACTCCTGTGTTTTGCTATTCTAAGCAGGCTACCACACCTACCTGGCATTTCCCTGGGCTCTGAGAAATTCAAGATCAGGTTCTCAGACTTGTGAGACATGTCTATTTACCTACAGCACCATCTTCCCAACTCCTAACAGCTTTGTTATTCCTAAGTTGTTGTTGTTGTGCTTTTCCCATAAAACTGTCTGAAATCTTTTTCAAAAGTACAAACATTGGGTAGCAAATGAGCAATTTTGAATAACAAAAAGTGGATCTTTTCAGGAGACCATTATAATGCTGATGGAAAGAAAAAAAATCCACTTTTATACTGAAATATGTAAAAGTTAATGCCATGTTTTCTCCAATAGAGACATTTTTCCACAATTCATTGTTTTTCCATAATGTATATTTTCTTTTAGATGGAATATGTCAAATAATTTTGTTTTTCTTTCAATGTTGCTTGAATATTTTTCTAAATTTAGAAGCTACCAAATTATATATTTTAACCTTAATTCTATCTTAGCAGACAATATCATTTCATTCAATTAAAAATAGAATTATACTAGAAAAAAATTTCAGATTGAATTTTAAGTTTTTACAGTGGAATAGAGTATGCCCTTTGAGCTCCTATCATTTATTTTTTATGGCTCTTTCTGTGCCTTTGTCATGATGCATTTTCACATCTCTTTATTTGCAGGACTTGATTTTTTAGTAATTGTAATTTGCTTTCAAGCTTCAATTGCTTAAAACTTTCAAACAAAACGATACCACAATTTAGAGAGCTTGCACAGAATAATGATTCTAAAGTATTCCAAGACACTTAGGTTTATTTAGAAAGTAGTTCTTCAAAGTTTCATAGGTTTTTAAATTGGAGCAATTTTAAGTAACAATGAAGGAACATGTGCATGTGTGTGTGTGTGTGTATGCACATTTAGCTGTAAATATCCAAAATGTATATTCTTTTTCATTTTAAATATATTTTATTAATTCTTTGAGAATTCATGCATGAATACATTGTATTTTACATATATTCAAACCTCCAATCCTCACACACACTCCTCCCAGATCTTCCATCCTGCCAAATCCCCTCCAAACTTTAGGTCCTTTTTCTTTTTTTTTCTTTTTTTTAAAAAATGACTCACTGACTCCAATTTGTGCTGCCCATGTACAAATGAATAAAGTGGGCCCATCCACTAGAGCCTGGCTGATCTACTAGGAGCCACACCCTTAAAGAAAAATGACTATCCCTCTTGATCTCCCAGTAGCTACCAACTCTCAGTAGATTATCAGCTGGATGTGGGGCTCATGAGCCCTTTCCTCCCCATGCTAGAATGCTGATTGGCTTGATCTTCTGAAGGTTTTATGCAGACAACAAAAGCTGATGAGTACATGTGCTCAAAGGTCCTCTCATGTCCAGAAGACATTGTCTTGCACCAGTCCTCTCTGACCTCTGGCTCTTGCAATCTTTCTGTCACCTCTTCTCTCTTCTGTCCCCTTGAGCCTTGGGGATAAAAGTTGTAATATAAGTGTCATATTTATTGCTGAACACTCACTGACACTTGTTCTCTGAATGTTGGTCAGTTGAGCATTTCTTTTTTAATTGCTGTTCACCACACAATGAAACTTTGATGTCTATCAATCTCATTTGAAGAGCACTAATTATATAGTTTATAACCAAGTTCCAAATATTCTTCTGCCTCACAGATATTTTTATTAATGTATCAACATTATTTGTACCACAGAACTACTTCACAAAAATCTTATGTTTATATTATCACAAAATAATATGTGTTCCTAGTGTTGAGGTTCTATGAATTTTAAAATAGTATACATACCATTGATGGTTTTTTCTTTTAATTTTTCATTAATTTCATTTGTTCTTTGATAATTTCACACCTGATATATTCTAATTACTCAAGCCTTCATCTGCTTTTATTTGGCTCCCACCCCAATCCTCTCTTCTCTCTGCAAATTCCCTTTCCCACATTCCTATATTTTTATTTTGTGATCCACTGGGCTTATCCAGGGAAGGAAAATATCTTTAAAAACTTTCTTTTTATCTCTTATTTGAACAAAGAAAATACTAATGTTGAAATTAACTTTCTATGCAGTTATCATTTGTTTTCATTTTTTTCTTGTAATATAGATAGCATGTTAGCAGACATTTTGTCCCCTCTCATAGAATCACATGAAAATATAGAATCAAAATTTAAATTTCATTTGTTCTAGGTGAAAGGTCATACTTTTTGGGTGAAAAGTAACTTTACAGTTCAGTGGGAGATCTGCACTTCCAGGCATACACTTCCATCCAAAGTAATGGGTGCAGAAGAGACCAAAGATGTCTCAACACATTAATGCTCCCTATATTTTGTATTGTTAGTGAGCTCACAATCAGGTCTAGTGCGCTCTGCTTTACTCATTTATTTCCAATCCATTCAGTGGTACTTCTTTTAGATACAATGAGGGATGACGATGAAATCCAAGGGCATAGAGATGGAAAGGAAATGGGATAGTGCTATCAGTCAGCCAAAAGTAAAAAGGTACTTGACCATTTAGAGAGTGCAGCTTATTTGTAACAGTGATGAAGACACAGATCAACTTGCATTTACTTAGGAAGCAAGTCATCACTCAGTGGCTAAATAAGGCCACAAGTGTCACTCATATTTGGAGAAGGAGAATGGTAAAGAAAAAGTAAATTACATTAGTAAACAGAAAGACACAGGTATAGTTGTCCCGAGACCAAATCCAGCATGGGTGTCCATGCAAACTTTAGCATTTCCCTTCCACTCTTCACAAAGGAATGCTGTATTGATTGGCTTTTCTTTTGTTGTTGTTGTTGCTAGCTTCATTTAAAAAAAAAAACTTTTTATTGATTCTTTGTGAATTTCACATCATGTACCCCTGTTCCTTTGTATCTACCCTTTACCTCTGCAAAATAAAATAGAATTTAAAAAATATTGTCATAGAAACTGTAATGTGTTACAGTGTGTCACATAGTATACATGACACACTTTCATTTTTGTCACATCTTTCATTGCAAATATTCATTGGTCTGGTTCAAGACACCTGGCTTCTATTACACTATCAATACTGGATCCTCACCAGGACTCCTTTCAGATACCCTGTTGTTCCCCTATGTCATGGAAATCCTGCAGTTTTAGACCTACAGGACCAACACTTTCACATACTTTAGCAGATCACAGATGGGCTATTGTTGGGGTGGACCAACTCATAACCCTGGATCTGAGCCTGTTAAGTAGCTGAGTTGGTCAGCTCACCAGGTCTCCTGTGCCTGCACCGGTAGGCTGAGCTCTCAAGCACTGCCCCTGCTATCTCACCCAGTGCCATAGCCAGCAAAGGACAGAGTCAGTTCTCCTATTCCCATGCCTTCAGAGCTGTGCCTTCAGTACCAGGGCCAGTTCTACTTCCCAGAAAAAATGTATCAGATGAGAGGGAGGGCCATATCTACATTCTCATGACTTCAGAGTTAACCCACCCATGCATTGCAGGTGGCAAAGTGTAAGGTGGTGGAGGATGCCAACTCCCTGTTTCCCCTGCACTCATGCCCTCAGGTCTAGTTCATTTACTTCCATTCAACCAAAGTCAGCTCTACTGTGCTGCCCAGTCAAGTTTCAGGTTCTGCTACCATGAGTGCTGCAGCTGGTGAGGGTCAGGGCCAGATCTCCTGCTCGCATGACCTTGATGTCAGCTCTCCTACCTGCTGAAAGGGGTGGGAGGTGAGAGGGGGAGGACATCTCTCTATTGCCCGTACCACCCCACAGCAGATTAGGGGTGAGGCCAGTTCTTCTGAACTCATACTTTTAAGGCTAGATCACTTGCATTCCTACCATAAGGGTCTCCTCTATTGTGCTTCCCAGGCAAGCAGTGGGGCCAGCACAATAAATTGCCTCAGGCAGCCATCCAGACTAGGGAAATCTGCATGGCCTTTCTTTGTAATGTGGGCCTGGGACATCAATACAGACCTAGGCTGCCATTGGAGCATAGACTCAGACATGAGCCTCAGCAGCAGTATGGGCCCAGATGTACCCATGGCCTCAAGGGGTGCCAGAGGCCTGTCAGATCAGCATGTTCTACCAGTGGCAGCAAGACTTCATACACATGGTCTCCAGTGGCAGCCAACATCATGGAAGTCAACTTGGCCTTTGTTGGTAAATTGGGCCAAGGATATCAACACAAACTCCAGCTGCAAAAGGACAATGAACCCAGACATAGCCATTGGCAGCAGCCTGGGCAGTGACCTTAGCGTGGCCTTCTCATATCTGCCTATTCTCTACCGTTGTCAAGGGTCTGGTTGCACCTTTCTCCAGTGTACAAACTTCTCTCAGCTTTGTTTTATCTTTCATCTGCCCACCAAGTACTCCATCTTTCCCATCTCTCCATCACACATTCACCCATTGTAATGGCACCTGCAGCAAACACTTGGGTGACTTTCTTCCAGCCCCCATGGGCTGGCATATCCCCAGCTTCATTTCTTGTTGATTGACTTATTGTTGTGACAAGTACTGGAAAAAAGCACTTACAAGGAGGAATAACTTAGTTTAGTTCCATTTCAAAAGTGTCAGTCCATAGTTAGCTCCATTGCTTTGGCTTTAGGTACAACAGAATATGATGGGGTGGGATGGTAGACATATGTGTATAGGAGAATGATCACTTTGCTATGGGTAAAAATGAGTGTCAGGAAGGGAAGATAAGGAACAAGATATACTTCTAAAGACAATTGCTACATGCCCTGTTATCTGCTTTCTCCACCTCATAATAACCCATTTATCTATAATTTTATCAATGGATTAATCTACCAATGTATTTTTCACACTCAGGACCCAACTCAATAGTCCTGCCATAAGAGTCAAAGCTTACATTCAACACATGAACCGGGAAACATAATTTCCCATCATCAACATCCTGAAGGTATCCTAGGTAGACTGTCCTTCAGTCATCCAGCTTCCATTGAATCAACTGCTTCCCATAAAGATATAGGATTAGGCAATCATCACTGAAAAGGGGGCTAGGCATAACAAGATATGGTCAGGATATTTGCAAACTTAGGTTAAGTTCTTGATTTCTCTAAATTTCATTCTCTCTTCATTTTCAAAGAAAGCTAGATACCTATGTCAAGGACAAGGAAACACTGTAAATGACAAATGGAAGGCAGTAAGTCAGGCATCCTGCATTACATTGCTTTCCACTTTAATATTTATGCTACTACTATGAAGTTTGGATTCACCTTAGTGTTAAAGTGATAGTTTGCATGACATCATTTAGGACACAGACCAGCAATTGAAAGGTTTCTTTGTCTATCCCAGATACAGTCTTATCCAAGTGGCCTCAATAAAAGTGATGGTCTTTTCAGGCTAGAAAGAGTGATGCCACCTAAGAGCACCCTGGCTGCCTCAGGGAAAGGGATAACCCATTCCTGAAGACTGTATGCAGGACTCCACCAAGGTGTAGCTTTGCAGCTGCCTTCTGAAGTCTTTCTAAAGCAAAGCAGTAAGGCAAAGTAGTGGTAGAAAATCACAGCAGGCAGAATGTCAACCATTTTCTTTGGAGCCTCAGAAGCCTCATATTCTCCACTTAGCTTCTAATCCATTATTAAAAACTATTAAGTGTGTTGACTATTCTGAGCATACTTTCTCAAGCAGCAAATAGATGTGGGTTATCCATGCCCCTCACACAATGCCATGTGAACATCAGATCTGTTTCTTATATGAGTTATGTTAGTTCACTTGCAGCTGCTCTCCACATTTTTCCACAGTGGGGAAGACATACCATCACTCAATAGCAACTTTGAGAAGCAAGAGGGAGGACAGATTGTGCACATGTTCAGTCTGCTCAGGCACCATACTGCCTCCATCTGTAAGTGAGCAGTTTAGAAAGGATTTTCTTTTCTTTTTTCTTTCCTTTTCTTTTTTAATTAGATGTTTTCTTTATTTACATTGCAAATTTTATCCCTTCTGAAAATCCTCCTATCCCATGTCCCCTCTCCCTGCTCACTAACCCACCTGCTCCCACTTCCCTGTCCAGGCATTCCCCTACAATGGGGCACCAAGCCTTCATGAGACCAAGGGCCTCTCCTCTCACTGATGTCCTACAGGCCATTGTCTGCTACATATGTGGCTGGAGCCATGGACCCTTCCACTTGTACTCTTTAATTGGTGGTCTATACCCTGGGAGCTCTGGGGGTACTGGTTGGTTCATATTGTTGTTCCTCCTATGGGGCTGCAAACCCCTTCAGATCCTTGGGCTCTTTCTCTAGCTCCTCCATTGGGGACTTTGTGCTCAGTCCAATGGATCGCTGTGATCATCCACTTCTGTCTTAGTCAGGCACTGATAGAGCCTCTCATGAGACAGCTATATCAGACTCCTGTTAGTAAGCACTTGTTGGCATATAGTGTCTGGGTTTGGTAACTGTATATGGGATGGATTCCTAGGTAGGACAGTCACTGGATGGCCTTGGAAAGGATTTTCGATAGGTTTTACAAAGACCTGGCAAAGCCAAAGCCAGGATAATGCACTTGAAGTTTTTCTCCCACCTTAAGTCAATTAATGAACCAGGATTAGATAGGTCTTTCTGTCTTATTTTATTAAAAATTAATTAAAATATAACTACAACACTTCCTCCTCCTATATTCTTTCTCCAACTCTGCTCATGATCCCTCCCTCCTCAAACTGATGGCATTTTATTGTTACACACACACACACACACACACACACACACAAACACACACACACTACATATATATGCATGCAAAAGTACACATAGAGATATCCTTAATATACTTTGCTGAGTCCATTTAGTGTGATTTGTGTATAATGATTTCAGGGCTGACCATTTTGTATTGGATAACCAATTAGTTGGCACATCCCTATGAGAGGCTAATTATCTTCTCTCAGAACTCATTAATGCCTGTAGTTAGTTCTTTTTCTAGAGGTGAGACCCCATGAGATTTCTTCCTTCCTAGTTAGCATGTCTATTGGTATTATCATTGTCTAGGTCCTATTTAGGCACTTTAGATATCTGTTATTGAGATATTGTGGGTGTAGTTTCCCTGTCACTTCTAGGGGAAACCTTCTCACAGCAGACTTCCTGGTCCTCTGGCTCTTAGAATCTTTCCTACTCTCTTTTCTTAGTGTTCCTTGAGCCTTAGAGGCAGGAGATGTATCCATTGGGGCTGGGCTTCTCATGAATCCTTGATCTCTGCACTATGACCTATTGCGGTTTTCTGCAACAGTCTCCATTTGGTGAAAAGAAAAGCTTCTTTGATGATGTAGGTCTTTGAACTCTATCCTGCATCTCTGTAGCCAGAACTTTAAAAAAAATGAGAAAATGTGGGCCAAGGAGATCAGGTCTCATTAAGCAGGCATAGGAATAGTACCACGTTAGACATAGCCTAGTATTTTCCTTTATATAGTTCTTTTATTTATGTATACAGAGAAAATTTTCTTTTTTCTATCTTCTCATTTTCTTTCTCCCTTTGTTTTGTCTCTGTCTAACATCATGATCTGTGACTTTTTCTGGGAAGTCTATTTCTATTCAGCCCAGGTTCATAGGTCAACAACAAACCAAAGAATCAATTTTATCCAATTCTAGCTTTGCCAGCCATTGAGTTTCTTGGCATTTCTTATATTATTATTAATGTAGAGCATACAACATGAGTATGGGGACACAAAACCACTGCATTCATTCAGCATGCATGATAAATCATGAAAGCTACATTGCCAAAGTTCCCTGATTTACCTGTAAACATTTTCATCACTAAAAACTCTCCAACTCCCTGTCAATCATCTATGTTCACTTTTCTCTGGAATGTCCCAAGACCACAGCTGAGGTAGGATTGTAAGGAGATGATGGAGAGGGAGAAGGAGTGAGTGCTAGAATCTCAGGTAACAAAGTCTGGGGACGGATTCCCACTCCTTTCCACAAGGAAATGTTATTAGTGTTGCTATTATGAGGGTCTCACATGTGTATTCACAATGAATCATCTCAAGAGAGCAATGTGTATATCGTTCCTGGATGTCAGACTTCCATAAGACCCTTGATTTCAACACTATAATTGATGTCATCTAAAGAGCCATACTCTAGATCAATTGAAATTCTGAGCAGTTGGTTCATTGGCTTTCTTTCTTCTCTTTGTACTTAGCTCCTCAAGGGCAGAGGTACCACTAACTATCATGCATCAGATGACACATGTATCAGAAAAATGAAGATCTTCAGTGATATATCCAACAAGCTTTTGAATATAGATAGAGTGGAGTTAGTTAAGATGCTTGGACACACTATGTCAGTGTGCCTTTGTTTTGGGTCTGATTATGTCTTGAGGCAGAAGAAGCCTTAGTTTGGAAGACAGTAGATACTCTGATGAATAATTGACAAGTGTTTTATCTAATTTTCTGGTTGTCTCTGCATTCTGATGATTGTTTCCTCTACAGTGCTGAAGCTACAAGGTTTGAAGTCATTTATAAGCATCTCTGGAGGTTCTAGGTCAAGAAACCAGCAAGTATCTGTTGAAGCCCTGTTAATGCCTTCTCTGTGTCTTCTTGTGACAAAATGAACATAAGGGTTTCCCTTTAACTTCCTGTATTTTTTAAAAGGTCCATTTTCACTCGTGTGTATGTGTCTGTGTGAGTGTATGTCACAAGTACACAGGTACTTGCAGGGAACAGAAGATGCTGTTGAATGGCCTGGGGGAGGTGTTGCATCTATAAGCTGCCATGTGTCATTGCTAGGCACTGAAGCCAGGTCTCTTGGAAGAGAAGCGAATACTCTGAAGCACCAACTCCCCTCTCCAGCTCAACATTTTGCTTCTTGTCTCAAGGCTGTAATCTCATTCGTGAGGAAAAAAAAATCTCATGCCTGATCACTTCCTAAAGGCTTGTCTTTTAATAACACTACATTAAATATTGACTTCTCATATGAATGTAGGAGAACATCAATATTAAGCCTATCGCACTGGTCAAGACTGAACAGCAATGCAATTATACATGCTCAGGTTAAAAAACAAGGGCTATAGGTCACCAAATAGGTTTCAGGCCCAAGTTTATGCAGTGACTTGTAGCAATAGAGTGCAACAATATTTCTGACAGCATACTATTATTGATTGGAATTTGCAACAAATCTAAATGCATATATTTGGTTTACATGACTCTGAAAGCCACACAAGTGCATTAAAAGATCTATAATATTTTCTTTATAGTTGAGATGTTTAGAGAATCAACTCTCTATGGTTTTATAAGAGTTGATATATTCGATTTTAAGAGTAAAAAAGTTAAGGAGGTTTGCATCTCAACCTACCTTGGGTAAAGACAAGAAGTCTTGGAATGGGGTTTAGTCATCATATGATTTGAAGTTTTCCTCACTGCTTGTAATACAGAATCCCTCTCCCTGCTCGGTGTGTCACTATAACAAAAGACTCAAGATATATCATCAGCTTATCAAGAGAAAGGGCTTAATTTGACACACAGTGGTCTCAAAAAGTTCTAGATCAGTGTTTCCCAACCTGTGTGTCGAAACTCCTTTGGGTTGTATATCAGATATTCTCAATAACAGATATTTACATTATTATTCAAAACAGTAGAAAAATTACAGTTATGAAATAATAATAAAATAATTTTATTGTTTGTGGGGAGCACCACAATATGGAGAACTGTATTAAAGGGTAACAGCATTCAGAAGGTTGAGAACCACTGTTCTACATCATGATTCAGCCATTACTTTGGACCTGTGGGAAAGCACCATATCATAATGAGGAAATGTTGCAAAATCAAACCACTGATCTCAGACCTAGGAAGCAAAATAGAAAGGCGGTGCTGACTACCCATCAATCTCCTTCAAGGGCATATACCCTCAATAACTTCAGTGACCTAAGATGTTCCCAGGGGGCCCCACCTCTCAATGGCTCCACTCTCTCTTTTTAACAGAGCCTTGAGGACTAAATTTGTGACACATGGTTCTTATAGGTACATTTAAAACCAAGACTGTACCACTCCATATTTCCTTTCAGCTACTTTTAAACAGAATGTTATTTCTTTTTTCTGGCCTAAAGAGCCTGTTCACAGTTGGCATCCAGCACTGGGTTTGTGAAGAGCAGAGAGCATGCTATATTGCTTCTCCCATTTCTGGTCCTTTGCTGGTCTCTCATCCCGCGTAAGCAAATAAGTGTGTATTTGACATTAGACAAATTAGCTCATACATAAAGAACTCACCATCCAATGCTAACGTCTAGGAATTCAGTAAAAACAAATCTGTGTATGAGCATTAATGAAGGCAACATGAAAATTCCAAATGCATTTTTAGAAAACTTCAGTTAAAAAGACATTACCATGTGACTTTACAAGTGAAGAAACCTGGATGCTAAAATTAGGGAATGTTGAAATTGGGGGATACTAAAATTGGAGGATGCTGAGGGGCTCCTATATGTAGGTACTGACACCATAATGAAGTGAGGGATCCCGTGGGAAGCATGGACTCTATTCTTTAACCATCAATGGTGAGGACACACACACACACACACACACACACACACACACATACACAAAACCACTTGGACTGGGATAATTGTCATCACTTCATTTTTGTCTCCTTCTAACTGATGCAAAGTGAAACGCATTTACTGCCTATAATGATTTAATTACCCTTGTCTGTTCTTGTCAACAAAGTAAAAGTCAAGTCATTTGTGGCACAAATATAGTTAATGAGATAAGCAGAAAATTAGGAACTCTACAAAGCTATTCACATTTGCTATAATGAATCCTGCTGATTAAAAAGCCCTAACAGACTTGTTAGCATCTTTTTTATGATTCCTGCTCCTGGAGTTTATTTTGGACTTTCTCCTTTGTCTTCTGCTGATAAAGTAAACCTGGAGATATGTCTGTGAGAGTACTCAAAAGGATTTTGCAGTCGTAAAGTGTTCGTGCTGTCTTAGTGTATGGCCCATATCTTAACTGTGTAAGTGGCTGACTTCAGGCTTTAAGAAAGGAAAGAATTAGTGAAAAGTTTAACCACAAAATCCCTTCCAGTGCTCTTGTGGTGAGCACTTATGGACGTCATCTTCTCTACCCTTAAATGACCTCACTTTCTCTCCTTGGCATCTCAAAAGCTCAGAAAGAAATCCTCACTTCTGAACACATTCATGGTTTCCCTGCAACTGAACACCCCTCAAGACTGCTCTTCCCTGGCATCTTGGGTCTGTATTTCCTCTGGTTCCTTTCTCCTGATATAAAAATATACAAACACCTTTCTCATCCAACTCACTTGAACTAAACAATACTGTCTTATTTTACAGAGTAGCTATCAAACCTCAGTCAGACTCAAGGTGGTACAGGAATGGTCTGAAGCAATGGGCTATCTAAGCAACCTAGAAGACAGTCACCTGGAAGTCTGGGAGACACTCTAGGGCAAGTGCCAGCACATCATGGCCATGAACAGCATCACTGCAGTGGAAGAGGAGGCTGCAGAACAGACATAGTAAATGTAACACTTCTACCAGAAGTAATGTGCAGCCACTGCTGCCCACACGGTATTACCCTAAGCAACTGCATAGCCAAGGGGAAGCTATTTCAATTCTCTCCAGAAGATCAGACTGGAGAATGTGTATACAGCATGACTGACTGGTTGGTTGGAACTGAACATTTACCTTATGTCAATAAAAAGGCAGTCTTGGGCAAGCAGGAACTGTTGATCACACTAACAGAAAAATTTAGGACACTGGTGTGTGCTTTATTTACTCTGCCAGACACTGAGATTTTCAGATCCAGAGTAACTTTGTATGGTAAGAGAGAGTGATATTTGACTTCACAATGTGGTTGTTATACAGAATTGACACCAGCTATTCTACTAAATAAGGAGAATATGTATCGAAATCCTGTTGGAAGTTAATGTTTTGATGTTGTAGTCTTGAGTGGAGGTACTCTGGAAGTGGACTTTATTTAATTGAAAAGTTATACAATATATTCTAATCATGGTTTTCACTTCACCATCTCCTCCCAGTAAAATTAAGTATATCAAAGAGCTCAGAAAGATTGCCCAGAATATCTGATTTTTATGACTTCTTTCTCTCTTTAGATTTTCGTCTTCTTTACAGATCCTTAATGTCTTCCACAGCTTAGATTGGGCCCCCATATACAATGTATGGTAATCTACTTTACTCAAAATCTACTCACTCATAGGTTAACTGCATCAGAAAATCACTTGATTGTGACATCTAGACTAACATTCTGCCAAACCCCTGGGCTGCATCCCCAGGCCAATTTAATTTGACACTTAAAGTCAAAAGTGATATATACAGATACTGTTTGTGGTGTAGTTTATAGGGTATGTCCAGTAAGTGTTAATATTTCATTGACTTTCTTTTTAAAGTATGTATACATTTCTTTTATGAGAGCCACACACTTACTTGAAAAAAACCCTCAAAATCATGAAGCAAAAATATTGTAGAGTAATATTTCACATTAAAACAAAATGCCTTTAATGCTTATTTGATATACCAGCTGCTTACATATACTGGATATATGATTGAGAGGTGAATTTAATAAAAAAATTGACTAAACACTCATTAAAATAATGCAATACAGAATAATTCAAGGCACTATGTTTCAAAGATACTTGAGTCCAAAGATACCATTCCAAAATCCAGTGAAGAAGCCGCTATAGAAATGCATGTAGCCCAGTGTAGTGAATCTAAAAAAAAGCATAAGAGCAAACCACATACAAATGATGTGGAATGGAAAGCTAAATATGACAAGGAGCTCAGAAAGATTTCCCAGAACATTTGACTTTTATGCTGGCAGACAGTCCTTCCAAAGGAAATTAAGGACAGACCATTGTACTGCCCAGTGTAGCAAGATAATAAAGAACATTCTTGATGCAGTGTAGTGATTGTTAGACCCTCCAAGGACCAAAGGGCAGAGTGAACAGAATGTTAGCTTTCAAAACCTCCTGGAACCTCCTTCCTTATCTACCTAGGTTCTTATGGGGCTAGCCTCTGCCTCTCTTATCATGACCTTCTTTTGTGTCCTACATAATGGAGTCCTTCATGCACTCCAGTAACTGGTTATAAGGCTTCCTGAATAACATAGATCTTCTTTTTGGTCAGACCCATGTATGTTTCTAGACTCAGAATGCCACAATCTCCCCTGTTCCTTCTTCTATCCTTTGAAGAATTATTTTCTACCCTGAGCCACCATATGACCCAAGGCAATGTATAGCCTAATTGTTCATGCATATCTCTCTCTTAGTCCTATAAAATCAGGATTAGGGTTAGGTTTTATGTATACTTGCATCATGGAATCTTGTCCCACAGTCTTCGCTTCCTAGAAGCTTGGTAGGTACTGATGGAGTTAACATGTTGCAAATGGAAAGCAAGAGCTGAGAATACGGCTATTGTTGAGCAGAAGTAAATGTCTTATGAGTTAAATATCTGTAACTGCTTTTAGAATTAGTGCTTTTTCATGCTGTCATTGTCATAACTGGTAATGATGCTGAAAAAGACAAATGTGTTGAGATATTTTTCTTGTGATTCTGAAACGAATTTCGTGTTTCCTATTATGCAAATGCAGAATGTTGAATCCTGAACAGCAGCCCATTGTCTTTTGGGTTAATGAAAATAAACCCCAGGTAGGGTTTTTAATGTTCTTGCAAATTGATGTTCCAACAAGTACAGAAATAATATAACTGGGGGGGGGAGAATCAAGATTGTAGTTTAAAAATTTCACCCTTTTATTTCAATGGGGGAAAAATACTCTTTTTCTTTTCTATTTTTTGGAATAGAGTTGCTATAAGCTCACCTTTTTAAAAATTATTCTCCCACCACTCCTACCACCATTACCATCACCACCATCACAACTACCATCACTACCACCACCGGATCATCCCCACCCCATCTTCTGCCAAAAAAGAAATATCGTTTAGTTTATTGATTGCCTCTATGTTTTATATTTTTCTTGACAGGGTTTTGCTAATGTCTTTGTCATTCTCTGCCTTTTTTTTTTTTTTTTTTGGTTTAGTTTTTGTCTTTTTTTCCCCTTGCATTGGAAATTTAGTCCCATGACTTATTTTGTATGTACAGATGAGCGCATAAGTTGCATTCATAGTGTTAATGAATTAAGGAGGAAAACACATACATATATCCACATATGGAACAGGAAATAGAGCAAGTCATCAGCAGCCCAGAGACCCCTGTGTTCCAGCTCAGATGCATTTTCCTGCTGCAGGAAAGTCACCACTTCATCAAATGCCAGCAACACAGACTCACAGTGCTGATGTGTATAGACCAGATTGACCAATCAGAGTACTTATTAATTTAGGTGTGTTTTCCATATCTAATATTATATTCTTATTTAAACCAAATTCTCTCTATATATAGGTACATAAAATAGTTTTATTGATGCATAATATGCCTTATGATAATAAAAGTAAGTAGCCTTCCACATCCATGGTTTCCCCATCTATAGGTTCACTCAATTTGAACTGAAAAAACTTGAAAGATCTTACATCTGTCATGATCATATGCAGACATTTTTCATAAACAGTACATCAGAACAAATATTTGCATTGTATTGGGTAATGTAAGCTATCCTGCCTATGACATGGTGACACAGTATTGTCATCTACAAAGTATGCTCAAGAACCATGCAATTGAGTTACAAAAACCCATAAAATCTCATTCCTGACTTACACAAGCTCATCATTTTTGAGTGGGGCTACACTCATTGCTATATTCAGCTGTTTGTAGCCCATAGATTACGAATCACATGTGTCTAAATATAAAAAAAAAATGTGTAGATTCTTTGGCAAATAATTTTCATAGGAAACTTAAGTAATATGTATATTGGTAACCATGGACTGTTTTAGAATTAATTTTCAAGAATACCAACAATACATAAATTGTAATTCTTTTCAGTCTATGAATGATAGAAATTCCCATTGTTCCATATCACAAATAAAAGGTTACTGCAGACATTCTTATACATGGGCTTGCTGTACACTGGTATGCTTAGCAGAGTATTTGCCTAGAAGCAGCAGTGTTGAGTTATAGTATATGTCTGTGTACAAATAATTTTTCCGAGCAAACATCCAGTTGTGAGGGCTTCACATCCTTAAGAGTATTGCGATAGTTAGATTTAATGTTATCATTCCTGATGTTGTGGGGGGTTGATATATCCTTTGTTTTGTATATGCAGGTAGTCGATGAATCATTTATTGAGCACTTTGATGCTTAATGTCTCTTCTTTGAAGCACTTTCAGGTGCTTTTATTAGATTGTTTGTCTTTTATTTGTCAATTTGCAAGCCGCATCTATATATTCTGAATTGTGTTTCTCTCACTCAGATGCCTTGTGAATACTTTCTCTCTATTAATGATTTTTCTTTTTGTTTTCACATGGTGTTTATTGACATAAACCAATGCTCTTAACTTTAATGATTCTGTAGTTTAGTCTCCTGTGAAAGTGCTGACTTTCACATTCTCTTTAAGAGTTCTTTTCATAGTCCAGCCTTACAAAATTACTCTATGTTTTATGTGATGTATGTTATTTTACATTTCATTATTCCCATATAGATTTGTAGTTTATTTGGTCTGAATTTTCATAGAGTCCTAGCTAGGTGCCAGGTTTTTTAAATCTATTTTGTTAACATATAAATATTGAGTTGATCATTGGTTAAACAGACTGTCCTTTTTTGATATCTGATGTCCATTTAATGAATACTTTGGAAGGTAAGTATTTTTTAAAAAATAAAAATGTATACACCTGAACTTGCTGAAACTGAGCTGCACTTCCACTAAGATCCTCTCCCGGGATCTCTCCGGGGACTGCAGCCTTGCTACACAGTGCCAAGCCTCAGCTGCTCTCCATTACACCTTCATGCCTTCGAAACCAGTACCACCACCTGGGTGATTCTCCCACTACCATAGTCAGATGCTAATATAAGGTACAACCTTGGCCCCTTCTGGCATACAGTTTCTGTGTGTTCACCTTAAGAAAATACCTCCCAGAAGATTTCACCTCAACTAAGCTGGTCTGAATCACAGCTGATTCTTCAACCCCAGCTGACTAGCATCCATTGTCCCAGAAAAGCAAGGGCTTCTCAGCCATTTTTTTTAAATGCAGCCCACCAGACACCACAGATTCTTCACACAAAAGGCCTGGCAGAGTGTTTTCTTCCCACTGAAACATTACAAGTCAGATATTCCTCATGTATACTGTTCTCAATATTCTTATCTTTGAAGTTTCTACAGAGTAGCTAACTGTACTCTCAAAGCTCAATGGCTTTTCTAGCTCTACATTTCTAGAGTTCTTTCACAGTCCTCCCCCAAAACAACATAGTTAGGTCTGGCCCAGCAATATCCCAATATCCTGGTACCAGCTTCTGTCCTAGTTAGTGTTTCTATTACTGTGATGAAACACTGTAATTAAAACAATTTGAGAGGAAAGGGTTTATTAGGCTTATGCTTTCTTATCATTGTTCATCAATGAAAAAAATCAGGACAGGAATTCAAATAGGGAAGGAACCTGAAGATAGAAGCTGCTGCAGTGGCCACGAAAGAACACTGCTTACTGGTTTCCTCCGTCTGCGTCTTACATAACCCAGAACCACCAGCCCAGGGATGGCATAATCTACAATGGGCTAGGCTCTCCCCCATCAATCACTAATTAAGAAAATGCCCCACAGGCTTGTCTATAAGCCAATCTTACTGAGACATTTTCTTAATTGAGGTTCCCTACACTCAGATGTCTCTAACCTGTGTCAATTTGACATAAAACTAGCCAGGACATATGCTGTATAGTTAATTCCACATTTCCCATGTATTCTACATGGCTTATTTAAATTTTAAACTACAGTTATTTAGAATGGGATCCACAGACTCTTCTCAGATTGTCCCTCCTTCCCTACTCCTAAAATCTGTGTTCTTTTTAAAATAAATCTTTTAAGACCAATTGTGCTGCCCAATATTTTTGGATATGTGAGCTTTCTCTGCAGCACAGTCATATTAGTCTTATGATATACCAGTCAATGCTCGTATAATAAACTGACTCTTCCTCTCCCTAACCATTGTCAAGGGTTCCACAGCCAGGCATAAGAATAAGCCAAGTTCCTGTTCCCATATCCAGGCTGGAATTTGCTCTGGCTTTAGCCACTGATGTAATTGGGAGATGTTATTATTCTTTCAAACTCATTTCATGATGGTTAGCGATCTGTTTCAGTTGTAAACACTCTTGGTTTAATGATATGTCATCTATGTCTAGAATTTTATCCACTTCTTTTAAAATATACCACCTCTTCTATAGTCTTTAACATGTCACCTGAGTCTGGTTAGCATTGCCTGCATGTGTATGGGCATCAAACTGAGCACTGAAACATGAGAAGCATACCAGTGACATCTGGGGGAAGCATTACCCCTCAAAAATGTGAGGTAATGCCAATGGAGTTGGGTTTGTCAGATACCTATTTTTAGCATGAATGGAATCTCTAGGAGGAGTTGGTGTGGGGAATGAGGGATGGATTTGATCAAACACATTGTACCCATACATTAACTTCTCAGAGAATAAGAAGAAATCAGTTTTCAAAAATTCCAATTTCTCTTCTGCCTGCTCTTGGGACCCTTTTCCTCTTACTAGGCTGACTGGCCCAGTCTTGATGTGAGGGTTTGTGCCTGGTCTTATTTTATCTTGTTGTTTTCTGTTTGGTTGGCATCCCTAAGAGGTCTACTTGGGTGAAACTGCAAGGAATGGAGGGAGAGAAGTTGAGATCAGGATTATTATATGAGAGAGGAATAAAAAATTAAAAATCCAATTTATTGAAATACTGGTTTTCAAAATTTGTCCTAATGATCTGAATTCCATTGGTTCTCTTGTGACCTCTCCTTTTCTGCCCTAATTTTATTAAATTGGCTATTTTTTCTCTTAGTTTAACTAAAGGTTGGTTAATTTTGTTCATCTTTTCTAAGAACTACTTTGTTCCATTGATTCTCTACATTTTTATTATTGATTTCCTAATTTGATCTTTATTTTTCTTTTTATATCCAATTTTGGGGACTGATCTTATTTTATCCAGGGTTCTCAGATGTATCATTAAATTATTTAGCTATGATCTCTTCAATTTTTGCCTCAGTTATAATACCTTTACTGTCAAAGAATATATAAATAGAGAAACAAATTGATACTAACACTGTACATACTTTAACATACTAAAATATAGTGTGAAAAGTGCAGGGAAATGCCCTATGGAGTTAACATTCAAGACTATATTAATGTTTGGTTGTGTTTAGCTTTTTTCTTTTATTGAAAATAGATTTGTTCTGTACAATATATTCTGATTAAGGTTTCTCCTCCATCTACTTCTACTCCCAGTTCTTCCCACCTCCCATCTAATCCACCACTTTCTATCTTTCCTAAGGGATGAGGGGAAGGCATCTAAAGGACAAGTAAAGTAAGATAAAACAAAAACAAATAAACCAGAATAGAACAAAACAAATAAACAGAAGGAAATTCAAAAGAAACAGATATAAATGTATAGATACATTCATATGCACACTCAGAAATCTCAGAAAACACAAAACCAAAAGCCATAATATATATGCAGTGGAACTATATGCTAAAAACAAAAGTAAAATAATAAATAAAATAACATAAAATAAAAGTTCTGACAAGACATTGAGACAGGAAACTCTGAAGATGGAATTGAGTTGATCTTAGCCCCTATGCTAATAGAGTTCTATTCAGGAAGTCTTTTCCTGAGTGTTTTCCATTCTCTCCTCTATAAGTTACAATGTATTTGGTCTTATGTTGAGGTCACTGATGCATTTGCAGTTGAGATTTTTCAGAGTAATATGAATGGATTTATTTGCATTTTTCTGCATACAATCATGCATTTTGACTAACATGTGTTGAGTGCGATGTCTTTCTTATTTTACAGTGTGTCTTTTTATTTCTTTTCAAAAATCAGGTGTCCATGAGTATATAGATTTACATCTAAGTCTTGAGTTGTATTCCATTGATTAATGTGTCTGATTGCTATTTTCATTAGCTCTGTAGTAAAACTTAAAATTAGAAAATTACCTCCTACAATTGTGGGTAGGATTGCCATTTTTTACTATAATAACTATACTGATCAGTGAGAATGGGAAATTGTTCCATCTTCTAATATTTCCTCCAATGTCTTAAACCTTTATAATACAGCTCTTTCACTTGCTTGGGTAAAGTTACCCCCAAGAAATTTTGTATTTTCAAGCTATTACATCTTTCCTTCCTAGTTTTATTCCCTTGATATATTTCAGCATTCTTATTGCCATGGCTATGAAATCAAATTTTATATTGAATAGATATGGGAAGGTTAGAAAACTTTGTCTTCTTTTTTATTTTAGTAAAAATGCCATAATTTTCTTTCCATTTGAGATGATGGTGACTATGAGATTCCTGTAAATAACCTTCATTATATTGAGGCATGTATTTTATCTGTCTTTGTCAAAGGTTCTGTCATCAAAAGATATTGGATTTTGTCAAAGGCCTTTCTGCATCTAATGGGTTAATTGTATAGTATTTACCCTTCAATTTGTTTATTTAATAAACTATAAATGTTCAACCATTCCTGAAGCTCTGGGAAAATGCCTACTTAATTATGGTAAAGGCTCTTTTTGATGTGTTTTTGGATTCCATTTGCAGAATGAATGGAATTTTTGCTTCCATGTTCATAAGAGAAATTGGTCTATAATACTCTGTCTTTGTTGGGTTCATGTGGTTTACAGAGTATTGTAGGAGTCAGAGGAGTCAAAGACACTATGAGAACCCAGTGCATAGTTAATAAGATCTTACAGACACTAAAGGGACAAATATGGGTCTGTGCTAGATCTTCTGCATATGCATTATAGTTGTGTAGCTTAGTATTATGGTGAGACTCTTAACAATGGAAGTGGGGGTGTCTCTGACTCTTTTGCCTGCTCTTGGGACCTTTTTCCTCCTACTAGGTTGCCTTGTTCACAATAATCAAGTTATAGAATCAGTTAACAGATGAATAAAGACAATGTGGAAATTATGCATAATGGATTTTCCTTTATTCCTTTATTTCAAATATATTTTCTCATACATCCTGATTATATTTCCCCCTCTTTCTACTCTTCCA
Organism: Montemys delectorum; assembly: GCA_019843815.1. Taxonomy (NCBI): domain Eukaryota; kingdom Metazoa; phylum Chordata; class Mammalia; order Rodentia; family Muridae; genus Montemys; species Montemys delectorum. The sequence goes on along the minus strand of JADRCD010205340.1, from coordinate 5,356 downwards.
AATTTCTCCACACCTTTTCTCTTATCTAGACCCACTAAACCTACTCTCTTTCTGTCTATCATTAGAAAAAACAGGATTCTAAGAGATAATAATTTAAAATGACAAAATAAAATATAAACTAAAGCAAAAGCTATCATATTGAAGTTGGACACAACCAGTCAACAGGAAGAAAGGAGTCTCAAGAGCATAAGAGTCAGAAAGAGACCCATGCATTATCATAGTCATGAATCCCATGAATCCTATAATAGATAGGCATAGGACTTGGTACAGAGCCATGTAGGCCCTGCCCTTCCTTGGCTATTTCAGTCTCTGTGAGTTTATATACACTTTGCTTAGTTGGTTCAAAAGGTCTTGTTCTCCTGGTGTCCCCCATCCCTTCTGACTTACAATCTCTCCACTCCTGTTCAACAAGGATCCCTGTGCTCTGAGGGAAAGGATTTGATGAAGACATTCCATTGAGATTCTCTGTCCACCTAATGTCTAGCTGTGGGTCTCTATATCTGTTCTGATCTGCTGCCAGAGGAAGCCTCTCTGATGATGATGTATGAGGCACTGATCTATGAGTATAGCAGAATAGCATGGTGGAATTTTATTCAGCAATTAAGTAAAATAAAATTACATCATTTACAGGAAAATGGATGCCAGTGGAAGATCAACATATTAAGCTAAATAAGTAAAACTTAAAACAAATATGTTTTAGCTCAGTTTTCACTCCTATTTTATATAAATATATAAAGTCTAACTGTAGTTATATATTTATATAAATATATATATATATGTTACTATTATTTTCATCTACTCCCACAAATGGTCTCATGTCTTATGTTCAAATTATATATATATATATACATATATACATATATATATATATGTATGTATATGTATGTATATATTATATAGTATACATATATGTACATTTATGTTCCAATTTTAAAAGAGAAGAGTTTTTTGAAAGAGTCACTTAAAATTTTTAATTATGTATATATACATGTGTGTTTTTATGACATGAGTACATTTGCACCACACTGAGGCCAGAAGACAATGTTGGATCTCCTGGAAATGGAGTTACAGATGATTGGGAGAGACCCCTGCTAGAGAGGTGGATGGTGGGAAGTGAACTCTGTATATCTGCAATAGTCAAATGCACTTTCAACTACTACTAAGCACATGCATTTTCTCTCCCCAGTAAATATCTTGAAAGACCAATTGCTGAGGCAGGTGGCCCTTACTTTACACTTTTCTAATCCATAGCATATTTGATTTTCATGATAGCTGTCTTAGGCTAGTTGTGGTAGTGCCTACCTTTAATCTCAGTACTTGGGAGGGAGAGACAGGCAAATTCGAGTTTGAGGACAACCTACTCTACATAAGGGAGTCCAGGACAGCTAGGGCTCTGTTACACAGAGAAACTCTGGAAACAAAGTAACTCACTAACAAGTTATTGGTCTTAGTCTCCATAAGGCTCACTTTATTTTCTCCAGTGAAGGGAGAATGCCAACTTTAACGTTGTTTCCCTGTTCATTCTTCAGTGTGTTTTGTGTTCAGTATCTCTGTTTTTCTGTCCGGAATTCTCAGAACTCTGCCCTGCTTTGAAGGGGCAGGTATTGGAGAAAGACTCACTCCAATAAATTTCCTTTACTGCAATGGCCTCAGTTGCCTCTTCCAAGGCAGCTCTGTGATGCATCCAAACTAGTTGTTTTTATAATTCATCCATTTCTTCTTTGTGTTCTCAGCAAGAGTTTTGGAATAGTGCAATCTAGCCCTTTATAACCAGAGGTAAAATGGGCTTGTTTGTTTGAATTTGGCTTCTTGAGTTGAACCAATAATTCACTTAATTCCCAAATTGCTTGTTCTCATAAATAAATGATATTTCCTTTTAAATATCATCTTAACCTAATCTCTTAGGTTTTCCTTTAGTATTTTCACAGTTCTTCCAAAAGAGTTAACAATTTTCATTGTGACATTTTTCCTAATTCATGAGTAGTTAGATACAGTTTTGATTGTTTCTTTTAAAGGATATTTATTCTTTATGCATTCTGAAGTATTACAAATTGCTGTCAAAGAATTGCCTGCAGAGGGGTACAAGTAACACTGAAGGCCTTTTGGAAAGCCATATGGAAACCTTCTACTGTGGAAGCTTCCTAAAATATACATACACAGAAAGAATGTAAATAGAGTCATCTTATAATGGGGGTATATTTTCCTGAGTAGAGATCTTTTGACATCAAGTAAAACAAACATCGAGTACCAGGAATGGGCTATGTCTTGTTGAGTTGTTGGTCAAAGAAGTCCCATAGGTCCCATTCTCTAGCATCCCAGGCTATTGCCAAGGCCATTGGTTATTCTCCACAACCTGATGGGAAGGTCCTACTGGTGAAGACAGTGTTTTCTGATATCAGTTTTTTAATATCACTAAATTTGGAGAAATAAAACTAGTGCCCCAGCATTCATGGTGCTGGATGGCGTTTTCCATGATATGGAAGAAAAAAAGTAATGATCAATGTCACCCAGCCACAAACACTTCAGCCTATAACAATGACCTGATTGTGAGACAGATTAGATTAACAGAGTAAAGCATCACTCAACCCTCATCTAAGAAGATTCTTCTTACAGTACATGGTAATTAACTAAGATATTTACAACTGGAAGAGGCATAGAGAGTGAGAGGCTTTGCAGCCCTCAGCTCTTACTGGGATACAATTATCAACCGCATTCCCAAGGCTCAAGTATCTACAGTAAAGAGAAGGTGAAATTATTTTAACAGCCAGAGGTAGTGTATGACTCCAAGGAAAAAGTGTCTTGCTGACATAACAGGCTGATTAACAGAGCCTGTGACAGCATGCCAAAACCTTCACAAGTTAAATCTAAACAAAAATCCCAGCATGGAGAAGGGAAGTGGAGCCAAAGCCTCACGACTAACCTAGTACTTACTTACTATTGGTACTTGGTAGCTGCTGGTAAAGGGGATATCAGTTTTCTCAGTGGCGTATCATTGGGTATATCAATCACACTCCAGAACCCCAGACCTGAGAAGGGTTGGCAAACTCAAAATGAACTCTTTTCTTTCTCTCTCTGTTTTGTTTTGATATGTTTTTGTTTTACAGGGATTTTTTTTTACCTTTTTTGTTGTTGTTGTTGTTGTTGTTGCTTTATTTGTTTATTTTTGAGAGAGAGAAAGAGAAGAAACTGAAGTTGCGTAAATAGAAAGGTGAGGAAGATCTGGGAGGAGATAAAAAAAAAATGTGTTAAAAGAAGAATTATACCAGAACTAGTACCCTCTGAAAATATTTTAGAAGTTCAGATTCTTAAATGCTGGCCCAGATGTGCTGACTCATATATGAAAGGGACTAAGCCCAAGTGTTCTGTGATTTAATAGGCTCATTAGTGTGTTCTTATGCCCAATAAGATTGGTGGGGGAGACTACTGGCTTATGCAACATCAATTATTTGAACTTCTGAAGACTGTCCATAGCTAATATACAGCAATTTTTGTGAAGTCTATCAATGCATAATAAAACCTGTTATTCTCTCTCAGCTGAATGCAGAATCTTACAATATGTTAATTTATTCCTTCACAAAATCTCTCTACTTTCTAGTTCTCCAATATTTTATTTCTGCCAGGAAAATATTAAAAGTGTCTTCTTCTTTGTATATATTTAATTTTTTATTCAGGAAGTATTTATTGACAGCCACTATAGGTCAATCACAAGGCTACTTTAATGGAAGCAATGGACACCTTTGTTTGTATTATAGCTGCTTATTATGAATTCCTATTTTTCAAATATTGGTATTCCCAAGTATTCATTCTCTTCCCTAGAAATTTGTTTTGAATGTGGTTTCCTGTTCTTAGATGTGGTTATTCTTCTTCTGCTGTCTCTGATGATTTTTATGAGGTGGATTTTCACAGATTCTTGCTGTTGTTCTGAGAGTCTATTATGATCACTGTTTATTCAGAGTTCTACCTACAAAATTGTCTTTTCTATTGTCTTTTGTCTTTTCTGTGTGTCTTTTCAATTTTGCTTCTCAAACTGATAATCAGTTAACTAAATTTATTTTTCTATGAAATAATTTCACATTTGTTTTATTTATTTATTTTACATGTGTTCACATGGGGGTATGTATGTCTCTGTGCTCTAATGTACTTGTCTTATGTATATATGTGTACATACACATGGGCATGGGAAAGCTAGAGGTCAATCTCAGGTGTCCTTTCATCTTGCTTGTGGATATTGGGTCTCTTACTGAAACGTGGAAGTCATTGATAGGCTAGCTTGATTGGTGAATCTATCATAGCCTCCTCAGTGCTGGGATTACACACACATGTTATGATGCCTGAATCTCTGTATGGGTGCTTAGTGTAGACCTAATATCTTCATGTAAGCATTTTACTGACTTAGCTAACTCTTACAACCCATATTTCTTATTTTTTGTATTTAAAATATAATTTGTATATTAATTTATTCACAGAGTCCATATGACTCCAATTAAATTGTAGTATCAAAAAACTTAATTCTGGAGGTTGTATGATCCAACATATAATACATTTGATTTTGCTCTAATAGTAGCATTAGAAAACTCAGATATTTGCTGAGTCTTACATAAAAAGACATCCAGGGACAATTTGACACTCAGATATTTTTTCATTTTAGCCAAAATCCTGGTACCTTAGGATATTGTCATTACAACTCTTCTGTTGAGATAAGCACACTGATTACATCTATGTCTCCAAATGGTTTGGCAACCAAGTGCTTTTCACTTCCAATAACTTTTTTACTCTTCTTAGACAAAAGAACAAAGACCAGAACATTCCATTTTTATTCACACACACACACACACACACACACACACATATACACACTCACACACACATATATATATATGTACTCATTCATATATATATATATATTTTATTCACACATACACCATATATAAATATATATACATATGTGTGTATATATATATACATATATACACACACACATACATACATACACACACACACACACACACACACACACACACATACACACATATGTACTTATTCACTTTGCATCCAGCATCCAGCTGACTGCCCCCCTCCCGGTCACCCCTCCCACAATCCTTCCCTCCTTCCCTTCCCTCCTCCTCTGGGGGGGGGTAGGGGCTCATCTGGATATCCCCCCAACCCTAGCACTTCTCTGTGAGGTTAGGCAATTCCTCTCCCACTGAAGCCAGACAAGGCAGTCCAGCTAGTAGAACATTCCTCACGTACAGGCAACAGCTTTTGGGATGTTGCTCCAGTTGTTCAGGACAATATTAAGGTCAAGCTGCACATCTGCTACACATGAGCAGGGAAGCCTAGGTCCAGCCTACATATG
>JADRCD010205338.1:26210-63802 GCA_019843815.1 Montemys delectorum | reverse complement strand
ACACACACATAGGCACACACACACACCATACACACACAGGCACACACACACAGGCACACACACACAGGCACACACACAGGCACACACACACACCATACACACACAGGCACACCCCCCCCACACACACACACATTTTAAAGTACAGTTTTACAAAGGGGACAAACAAGGCAATATTCTATTCAGCTCCCTTCAGAGCACTTGCTAGATTGAGTGGAGAGGGTTGCTGGCAGACCATCTTTCTCTGCCTTCTCCCCTCTTCCTTCCTTTATCTTTCCTCTGCTTGTTTTTTGTTTTGTTTTGTTTTTCTTTTTTGGTTTTTCGAGACAGGGTTTCTCTGTGTACCCCTGGCCGTCCTGGAACTCACTCTGTAGCCCAGGCTGGCCTTAAATTCAGAAATCTGCCTGCCTCTGCCTCCCAAATGCTGGGATTAAAGGCGTGTGCCACTACCACCCGGCTTTCCCTCTGCTTGTTTATTATTTTTTTAGTTTTATTGATTTGTGTGTGTGTATAGCAGTGAGGGCAGGGCGGGAGGGGGCAGTCGCTTTGTAATCTTGGTTGACCCGGAACTCACTGTGTAGCTGAGGCTGGCCTTGAACTCACAATCTTTGTTTCAATTTCCTATTACTAGAACTATAGGCACAAACCACCACACCCAACTGTATTTATATACTTTTTAAACTTCTCTGTACAGTGTACTTTATTATACAAGTTACATGATTATTCGATATAGAAATATTAGTAAATCCTTTAGTAAAAATTGTGAATTCAGTAGAGAAAACCTAGTCTCCAGAAGAGACCTAGCCTTACCCACTTTCTGCAGATGACCACAGTTGTGCTTGTTTGTGATTGTGTGTGAACAAGTGTGTGCACATGCATATGGAGACTGGAGACCACCCTCAGGTCTTAGTTCTCAAGTGCCGCCTATCTTGGCTCTTTTAAAATTGTTTTACGTGTAGGGATGTGTGTATCTGCGTAACACATGCATGCTTGGTGTCTGTATCTTTGGAGGCAAGAAGAGGGCATTGAATTCCCCAAGACTGGGGCTACAGACCATCGTCAGCCACCACATGAGTACTTGAAATGAAACCCTGGTACTCCGGAAGAGCAGTCAGTGCTCTTAACCACTGAGCCATCTCTCCAGCCTGTGTCTTTTTTGATTTTTAAGACAGGGTTTCTCACTGGGCTGATGGCCGTCAGAGTCCATGTGTCTTTCTCTGCGCCACCCCCAGCACTGGACTCACCAGCCTGCAGCCGTGTAACACCTTCTTCCTGCAGGCGGCTTCAGGGCCCTCTTGTAAGCAAGCACTTTTGGTTATGTCTAATGTTATGGTGAGACACAGGCTTTGCAGGAGTTGGTGGAATTGTTTGTTTTTCAGTGCTAGGGACTGAAACTAGAGATGAGTACGTTAGAAAAGCTCCGTTTGCAATCCGTGGTTCTTTGAAAGAGGGTCTCTTCACGTTGCCCATCTAGAACTGACAGTCTTCCTGCCTGTGCATCATGTGACAGGCGTGCAGTGCACACTAGTTTGCAGTTTTTACTGTGTCCTTTCCAGCACATAGATCAGAAGGCATCAGCCTGTGCCACTGTTTGCAACATTAACTTTGAATTATGGTTATGGTAGAATCTAGACACTGTCATGTTATAATTTTCTATTTTGTAATAAGAAATAATCTGTGTGCCGGGCAGTGGTGGCGCACGCCTTTAATCCCAGCACTTGGGAGGCAGAGGCAGGCGGATTTCTGAGTTCGAGGCCAGCCTGGTCTACAGAGGGCGTTCCAGGACAGCCAGGGCTACACAGAGAAACCCTGTCTCGAAAAATCAAATAAATAAATAAATAAAATAAGATAAAACAAAGAGTCGGCAGAATGTAAAGATAAGGAAATACTGGAATATAATAAAGTTTACCATAGAAAAAAGAAGAAGAAAACCAAAAAGAAATAATCTGTGGAAAGAGTTATTTGTGAACCCCAAATAAATATTATTAGTGAGTGAGAATCCACAGGGAGGCACCTCTTCACCCCGCCAGGATGGTTGAGGCAGAAAGGAGTTGCTAGGATGGGGAATTATCAACCCCATCCCCACCCACCTGGGGTGAGGTCCAGAGGGAGGTGGATAGCGTATGCAGCAAATGTCCCTTGTAGAGTTCTCCAGCCTCATACAGGTGTATATGTCCTGAAGATAGCTTCCCTGCAGAGACGCCTACCATGATCAACTGAAACTGCCTTTTTGATCCAGCTGTATTCCATAAATCCCACCTTTTTGTTCAACTGTATACAGCGATACCACCTCCCTGTTCGGCTCTGTGTAATAAACATCCAAGAGCCCGGTCCCAGTTCCTGTCTGTCAGTCTGTCACTTCATTGCCTCTCCCATAAGGCCCCCTTCTGGAGCGACACGAGGATCCAACATTTGAGCTGGTAAAGCTCACTTCTAGGACTTGTATCTTTAGCTTACATGAATGGGTGTTTTGCCCGCCTGCATGCCTGTGAACACTTACATACTTGGTTCCCAAGAGGCCAGAAGATGTCATTGACTCGGTTCCCTGGACCTGAAGTTACAGATGGTTGTGAGCCACCGAGTGGATGTTGAGAATCGAACCCTGATCCTCTGAAAGAGCAGCTAGTGCTCTTAACCCCTGAGCCATCTTGGCAGGCCTCACTAAGTATATTTCTAAAGGAAATGAAAATGTTTCTACATAAAAAATGTACAAGAATATTTATAGCAATATTATTACCTATAAAGAAGTGACAACCCAAATGTCTCATGATTGATTTATAAAACATAGTAGATTCATACAGTAGAATAGTTTATGAAATATGAAAACTAAGTAAGTTTCTAGGTGGAAATATAGTTCCATTGGCCGCGTTCCTTCTTAGCATTCAGGATGCTCCCGGTCAGTCCTTAGTGCTGCATAAAAGTCGGTTGTTGGCAACACCTGTGACCCTAACTTTTGAGAGATGGACTCAGGAGTATCACAATTCCAGGTTATTCTTGGCTATCTAGGAAGCTCAAGGATAGCCTGGGCTAAAGAGACAGACAGAAAGTAAACCCTTGAATGCAGAAATTATGCATTTATTTATTTTATGTATGTGAGTACACTGTCACTGTCTTCAGACACACCAGAAGAGGGCATCAGATCTCATTACAGATGGTTGTGAGCCACTATGTGGTTCCTGGGAATTGAACTGAGGACCCCTGGAAGAGCAATCAGTGATCTTAACCATTGGGCCATCTCTCCAGCCCTGAATGCAGAAATTAAACATGTGGCTGTCAGTGGCTGGGGGCATGATGGAGGAGAGATCAGGTGCTAAGAGCTAACGAGAGGAGGAACAAGTCTCTCAGAAACCAGGGTGTCATGGCTGTGACAGGTTTAGGATATACCGAAAAACACCAACAAGTGCACCTTAAACGAGTGAAGTACCTGGTATGTGAATCAGCACACACATGCTGCATTCGTGTATATATACATGGTGTATGTTAACAAAGCCTTTTAGCCAAAGGGAATAACACACGTCTGTAATCTCCTCACTCAGGAGGCAGAGCTGAGAGGAGCATGAGTTCAAGCCGATGTGGGCCACAGAATGAGAGCTTGTCTCAAACAAACAAACAAACAAACAAACCAAAAGCTGGGTGGTGGTAGCACACATCTTTAATCCCAGCACTCAGGATCTCTGAGTTCAAGGCCAGCCTGGACTACATATGAGTTTCAGGGCAATCAGGGCTATACAGAGAAACCCTGTCTCAAAAAACAAAAAAATGACCAAAAAAAAAAAAAAAAAAACCCAAAACAAAACAAAACAAAAAACAGGGTAGTAGAACGTAGGGAAAAAAGTAGTAGGACACTAGCGAGCTTCCTGGCCCCACACCCAGCACTACCGGAAGAAAAAGAAAAAAGTCTGTCAAATTTTGAACAGAAAGGTTTCACATCCATTGATGATTCTTGCCTGAGTCGTCATTAGTATGATACTTTGATTATTGCAATATGATAATTTCTAACTATTTTATTCCTGCTAGATTATTAGTTGGAGGGGCTAAAAAGATGGCTGAGAGGTCAAGAGCGCTGGCTGCTTTTCCAGAAGACCTCCGAATCAACTCCCAGCACCCACGTGGCAGCTCACAGCTGTCTGTAACTCAAATTCCAGGGACTCTGATTCCCTCACACACAGACAAAACACCAGTGAACATAAAATAAAAATAAACTTTAAAAAACTTTTAAAAATATTTTATTAGTTGACATTTTATTATAAGGATGTGTTATATTTTTTCATTAAAATGAGACTATACACAATACTTTGTAATTTGTTCATTTTATTTTTTTAAAGATTTATTTATTATTACATGTAAGTCCACTGTAGCTGTCTTCAGACACACCAGAAGAGGGCGTCCAATCTCATTACGGATGGTTGTGAGCCACCATGTGGTTGCTGGGATTTGAACTCAGGACCTTCGGAAGAGCAGTCAGTGCTCTTAACCCCTGAGCCATCTCTCCAGCCCCTGTAATTTGTTTTTTTTTTTTTTTTATTATTTTTATTTTATGTGTATGTTTTCCTTGCATGTATGTTTCTAGACCACTTCAGTGCCTGGTGCCAGGAGAGGGTGTGAGGTCCCCATGGAATTTGAGTTAAAGAGTGTTGTGAGTCACCACGTGGGTGCTTGGAACTCAGGTCCTCTGGAAGAGCAGCCAGTGTTCTTAACCACAGAGCCATCTCTCTGGTCCCTCGTAATTTGCTTTTAAATTTGCCATCATTCAGTGTTGTGAGTCTGTACTGGCTGGTTCTGTGTGTCAACTTGACACAAGCTGGAGTTATCACAGAGAAAGGAGCCTCCCTTGAGGAAATGTCTCCATGAGATCCAGCTGTAAGGCATTTTCTCAGTTAGTGATCAAGCGGGGAGGGCCCAGCCCACTGTGGGTTGGTCCATCCCTGGGCTGTTGTTCCTAGATTTTGTAAGAAATCAGGCTGAGCAAGCCAGTAAGCAGCACCTTCCACGGCCTCTGCATCAGCTCCTGCCTCCAGGTTCCTGCCTGCTTGAGGTCCTGCCTAACTTCCTCTGGTGATGAACAGCAGTGTGGACGTGTAAGCTGAGTAAACCCTTTCCTTCCCTACTTGTTTCTTGGTCATGATGTTGTGCAGGAACATAAGCCCTGACTAAGACAGCACGTGTGCTAGCTTCTCGTCACTGACAAATATTTGACTTGAGCACATGAAAGGAGAAAATATTTATTTTGACTTCAGAGGTTTCTGTCCACTTCAAGAGGCAATGGTAGAGAACAGCTTACATGCCCAGGAAGCATCGAGAGAAGGAATGCCCAACTGGCTTCCTCCCCTACTCCTTACCTCATCCAGGTCCCCAGACTATGGGATGGTTCCACCCACATTCAGTGTGGGCTTCCTGATTTTAGTTAATCTCTTTTGGAAACACCTTCCCATCCCCATAAGATGTGTCTTTACTAGGCTCCTGAGCACTTCTCTATCTAAACAAGCTGTCAACTAACACTGACCATTCTAAGTCTACAACTAACACTGACCATTCTAAGTCTACAACTAACACTGACCATTCTAAGTCTACCCCTTGTCGACTTGATACCAACATGTATCTCTTTCAACAGCAGCATCCCAGCCCTGGACTCCACAGGGATCATGTTTGTCAAAGGACACATCTCCAAGGATCTCAGAGCCCTAACAGTGTTATCACTGGAATCCCAGGTTCAAGTCTCTTCGACTTAAGGCAAGCTCTCTTAGCTGTAAACCACTGTAAAATCAAAAAGGAAATTATATACATTCAAAATTCTATTGCATGGTGTTAATATTTCCATTTGAAAAGGGATGATTAGGGAATAGCAATGAAGGATCAGCACAAAACAAGACAGACATCCAGGAGGACAAAACAAGACAGACATCCAGCAGGACAAAAACAAGACAGACAGACATCCAGCAGGACAAAACAAGACAGACATCCAGTAGGACAAAACAAGACAGACAGATATCCAACAGGACAAAACAAGACAGACAGACATCCAGCAAGACAAAAACAAGACAGACAGACATCCAGCAGGACAAAACAAGACAGATATCCAACAGGAGAAGACAGACAGGCATCCAACAGGACAAACATTAGACACTGTGGTTCCGTGTCTGGCTTCCAGGGCACACACTGGCATGACGTAAGTGCCAGAGGCCATCGACAGCCCTGCACCAACAGTGTCTAGGCTGCCAGCGCTCTCGTCTGTCATCCTCAGCAGACATCTCATGCTCCTGACACGCTCAGCTACCCGAGACCTCCATCATAGCTTAGGCTCTGCCCTTTCAGCATCACACTTTGCTTTCTCTGATCTTGTCACACACTGCATGGTCTCCTAGGACTTCCTTTGAAATATAGGTGGAAGCTTCCAAGATCCCGTAACTTTTGCTTTCTGCCGTCCTGTAAAAGCAGTCCCAATGGAAAATAATTAGTTTATTTTTTTATTATTTATTTGCTTGTTTATTTATTTATTTATTTATTTATTACAGGTTTGTTTTTGTTTTTGTTTTTTGTTTTGCCCTGGCTGTCCTGGACCTTGCTCTGTAGACCAGGCTGGCCTCCAACTCACAGAGATCCGCCTCCTTCTGCCTCTCAAGTGCTGGGATTGAAGGCATGCACCATCACTGCTCAGCCTTAGTTCCTTTTAAATGGCCCCAATCTGTTGAGCCATCACAGGTTTCTTTAGAACCAACTTTACACACTTTCTTCTTTTATCAGGTTTGTATTCAAATAGACTGTCTCCATTTGGTCTCTATGGAATGAAGCAGGCTCCCACAGTTTATTCAGCTTCCCTTCTATGGGGGGTTCCTTCTCTGCTGCTGGTTTCTGGGTAGCTGCTGCCTCTCGCTCTGCTTCTTGACATCCACAGGCGCCTTTCCTTTCCTGATGGCTGCAGACTTCTTGCCTGTGAAAGACCCCCTTAGGGAGACCCCCGCTCAAGTCCCAGGAGAACGTGCACCCAGTGAAACACGAGAGGCCAACTTGATGCAAAACACACGAGGTTTTAATGACGGAGCTCCAGGCCGATACGTATCTCACGCAGGAAATAGAGGAATCGACCCAGAGGCTCAGGGGTTTATATAGGGAAAAGGGTCTAGGGAAACAAAGGAATTGGTGTGGTTGTACATGATTGGCTAGTTCAAACATCAACTGTAATACGTGCAGATCAGAGCGGGAATTTCTAAGGGGGGTGCTATTCGGGGTTTCTGGCTGACCTTAAACTATATCTAAGAGGACCAGATGGCCCATTGCCCAGGCACGTCCTTGTATGTCTGGGCCCAGGACATGTCCTTGGGATGCCTAACAGCTTGCTTGCTTGCTTTTATTCAGGCTTGTTTAGATGTTCACAGACTTGGCCCACTGAGTTTTTCTCTAGCCTGTAATCATTCACAAGCTTCAAACTTAATTTCTCTTTCATTCCCCCTTTCTTTTACTAACTAATTCTAATCTTAGAATTTCAGAGGTCCAAATCTTCAACAGGAGAATAGGACTCACACTCTTCTTCTTTTATTTTAACTATAGGCTGATATTGTCTCTGAAGAACCATAAGCTGTACTGTATTTATCCTATTTTTAACAAAAGCAATTTCTTTTTATTATTAAGCAGGTACTAAAAATCAAGACTAAATGTGATAAGAAATGGTCCGGCTAAAGCAGAAAGCAAAGTTGTCATCCATGGTGATTTAGAAAACCAAAACTCGAACCAATTTTGTTGTGCTCTTCTGTCCCTCTGTCTTTGATCTAGTCTCTCCATGGAATCTCTAATGACTCCTGAATGGTTTGCATAAAAGCAACATTCTTCTATATTTAAATCAATGGCAGCTCTTAACTCTCCATAAGCCTTATGCTGCAATGCCATAGCAGATGTTCCTGTAGCTGCCCCTGCAGTCTCCCAACTAAACTCTCAGGGGAACTCCCAACTCTCTTTTATTGCCAGTCACTACCTTACTAGCTCTCAAGCTTCCTAGCTTCTCTTCTTTCCTGTCTTATTTCTTTTACGTCCTTCTGCAACTTTCTTATTTCTTTCTCCATTTATAAAAACACTTTCTCATCTACCTACATTAGTTTTCCTAATAACTTATCCTACATATCCTCTAACTTTCGTAGTCTTTCAACTCCACCAGAAATCCAGGAATGACTGAATAATAGAGAATATATGGGAAGCCTAACACAGCTTTCAGAAATATTGACAATTAATAGAGACTGCTGAACACCTGGACAGTCCTTACTTCAAAATGTTGGAGCATCAGTCTTCAGCCTTCCAGCCCATGAATGTCTGACAGACAAGAGAAACAGGAATATTAAGGACTTGCCTCTTCTGTCTCAGCAGATATAGGCTTGTCCTAGGCCTGTGTGTCCTTTTTAGACAGTATTGTCTGCAGATGAGGAGGCAACTTTTGCCTGGTGGCTTTCTCACCACAACTGAAGCAGCTCCACGATGCTCAGTTTCTTCTTTGAGTCTGAGAAAGAGGTGCTGTCAGTCACAGACGAGTCTCTAGTCAGATGAATAAATAATATCAAATGCCATATTCTGTGGATTTCTGATGTTTTTGAAAACCAACTATCTATATATAATAATCTGGACTATTGTCTGTTAACTGCTCTCAGCTATTTTTAATTGAAATCTTGAAGTTACCCTAACAATAAACTCAAAGCCATGAATTTGTTAGCTTGGCCCTAAACTCACAAGTCTAGACATCTCAGATCTGTCTATAATAACAGTAACAGAAGGACTGGGTCTAAGCCCTGTTTATTAGGGGAAATAGAAGAATTACTTATAAGCCTACAGACAACTCTTACTGAAACCAGAATTTTTTAAGTTGATACAGAAAACTTCATCTTTTGTCTTGAAGTATGCACAACAGAACTGTATTAGCTACACCTTTCAGTCAATAAGAACACTATTGCAACAACAAATTCTCAATTTAAAAGTTCTTACTTATTCCGTGCATAGCAATTTAAGATGTAAATGGTTTATAACCCAAGTCCTAACTTTTACCAATTACTACTACAAATATAGGATACAAAATTCAGAACTTAATAATATAAACATCAAAGCAAACTTTCTGAGAATAAGCTGTGTATCTGAAGAAATATTTAAATACCTGACCAAATTCTAGTCATACAATGTTTCTAGTTTAAATCACCTAAGCATCAATCAAATCATTTTCAGTACAGGGTAAATATTATCAGAAGGTTCTTTTCTCTAAGTTATGATAGAAGAAATTTATACCAGAGATAACTTTGATTTTGTATCAAAATAAATTCTGCACCAAATAGGAACATATGATTTTAACTTAGTAACAATTATAAGGTTCTCTATTTAATGAGATTATAGCTATACAATTAAATGTGGCTATTCTTCCCTATTTCAAATATGACCATATTACATTTTTTAGAAACACAACCTATCAACAAGCCTCTCTAGCCCCAAAGCCCAGGGAACTGGGTCGATGACTCAGTCATAGCTTCTTTGAGCTGAACAGGGGCGTAGAATATAAGGGGGGGGGGGGAAACAGAATTAGTCTTCTGATGTCTGTGTCTTAACTTGGTCAGGCTGAAGTTCAGGATACCAGGAGTTCAAGCAGCCAAGTTTAGCAGCAATTTCTGCAACGTATGAATCTCAAAACAAATTTACCTTAAGCATCTTTTTACAGAAACACTAAAACAAAACCTTTCTGGGTGGTATTTGGGTTCTCTGTTTTTTAAAATCTCCAAATAAGAAAATCCCCATCTCTCATATACAGGACAAGATAAAAATTTCTTATTTTGCTAATGCTAGATTCCAGGTGCGTTTGACCAAGGCATCCCCACTGGCTCAATAACAGCACATGTAAAACAGCCTTCTCCCAGCAAGAGCCACAGCTGTTCCAGGTTTCTTTAACTCCTTCTTCATGTGTCTCTAGACTGCTCATCACTTGTCCCCACTTTACTAGGCTCAATTCTCTAAGACCCTCTTCCAAATATCTTATCTTTTCACTACGCCTTCTCCACAGTCACACATTCACAGTCCTCCTGCGACATGCTTTTTCTCTCTAGTTAGGCCTGTCTCCATTCTCTTCCTGTCTTTTATCCCTCTTTAGCTCTCTAGCCTCTTGTCCTTCTGTCTCCCTTTTTCTTTTTCTTCCTCTGCTTCTCTGTCCCTCAGTGACTTGCACTAAATCCCTCAGCAACTTATCTTGCAACCCTTAACCATAACTTTGACAGACAAACCCAGTTTTAAACATTTCATTCTTTTTAAAATCAGTAGCAAGGGGGGTTGGCGAGATGGCTCAGTGGATAAGAGCACTGACTGCTCTTCCAAAGGTCTTGAGTTTGTATCCCAACAACCACACTCACAACCACCCGTAATGAGATCTGACACCCTCTTCTGGTGCATCTGAAGACAGCTACAGTGAATTACACTGGAGGTAAAGGGGCAGGAGCCAAGTAAGCAGGCCAGCAGAGGTCTAGAGTTCAGTTCCCAGGAGCCACACACATGATGGTTCACGGCCATCTGTACAGCTACAGTGTACTCATACACATAAAATAAATAAAATAAATCTTTAAAAAAAATCAGTAGCAAGTACCTTATTGTCATGTTACAAAGTTTAGCTGCCAATTCTTACATATGAATGCATTGCAGTGCAATTTTGAATACATCATCAAAGAGACATTGCTTTAAATCTTATCTCTGGCTCAGGCATCACCATTGGCCTCACTAGACTTATAAGGGGTAAGAATTACATAAAATATCATAAAGTTCTGTTTTCCTGGTTTGGCTCATGCCACGTGTTGTTGCTTAGAATGACTCTAATCCTGAGTTACCAATTTTAAGCTAATTTTCTGTTACCAAGATTACAAGCAAAGAGCTGCTGTCCCCTTTAAGAGCAGCCCATGCAGACACTCAACCTCTATCAGGGCTTTCTTTAGATGTGCTTAACTTCCAGACACTGAACAATGGCTTATCAGTCTCTGCTGTGCAGTTGAGGCTGCCTTGAAACGAGTTAAGCTAAATCAAAGTTTTAACCATTTTTTTTCTTCAACATGAAACACAGTACAACAATCATAAATTTAAACAGCTCCCACCTCCCAGTAAGCAAAGCATGACTCCCAAGGCTTTCATCATATTTACACAATAACAAAACCACAATTTATAAGATGCCAATTTAATAATTTTTGAACTAGATAATAAAGACAATATTTTAACCCAATTAATCTATTTAGTAAAAACCTACTTGGTTGCTCAGGGGTCTCTGCCCACCTATTCTGTAGTTGGTGGCCTTGCTCTCTGGCTGCACTTGACCTTGGCCCCTGTAGAGCCTGTACTGGAGGAGCTGAGGTGCTGTGGGCTCCAGGGCAGCAGCCGCCCCTCCCGTTACTGGGGGCAGAGTAGGAGGATATGAGGGGAAGTCTTCTTTTTCTTCTCAGTTCTCACAGCACAAACTCAACAGATCTGGATCTAAAAGTGAAACAAAAAGACGAACCCATGAAGGAGGCAACGGGACCAAGTCCTCCTAGACAACAATATAGGGGACCTAGTTGGGGTGTCCCCTCCCCGCAGGAAAATCTTGTCTAAACAGAAGGAGCCCTTGGGTGGCCATCTGGTCTGAAAGGACAGCCACTCTGAGGCGCACAGAGCCTGCCAATTTTTTTTCTTTTTAACTTCAACAGACAAATTGTGTAGAACAAGATATCAAGAAACCCAGAGAAAAACAATTATCACACAGACAACTCGACCTTGCCAGGTCCATGAACACAGAGAAAGACAACTGGGCCCAGTAACAAACATCAGGTACACAGATAATCAAAGCCAAATCACAGAGTTGCTTGGCTGTGCCTGCCACTTCACTGCCGAGAAGAACTGATTCCCCTGTACACATCAGGGGCCAGATACAGACAGACAAGGAAGGGTGCCTCTGCCACCAGCACCCCAAACAGCAGAATCAAAGCCAAATCACAGAGAGACAGACAGGGCATCTGGTAGAAGGAGAACTCCTTCTCCCTCGTTCAGAAAACCAACAGTCAAGCTCTCCTGACTTCCCGCTACCCCAGGCACAACATCCAGGGTAGCAGCCAGTGTCCTCACAGCTGCAGGGCCCGAAAACCAAAACCAAAACACAACTTAGCGGGGCCAAACTTCAAACATACCACACACTCTCATACAGACGTACCTCCAAGTGGTCTTCGGGATTCCTGGGTGCCACGTGATCCCGGACGAGCCCCCAAATGAAAGACACCCCCCCCTTAGGGAGACCCCCCCCGCTCAAATCCTGGGAGAACTCACACCCAGTGAAACACGAGAGGCCAACTTAATGCAAAACACACGAGGTTTTAATGACGGAGCTCCGGGCCAATACATATCTCATGCAGGAAATAGAGGAATCGACCCAGAGGCTCAGGGGTTTATATAGGGAAAAGGGTCTAGGGAAACAAAGGAATTGGTGTGGTTGTACATGATTGGCTAGTTCAAACATCAACTGTAATACGTGCAGATCAGAGTGGAAATTTCTAAGGGGGGTGCTATTTGGGGTTTCTGGCTGACCTTAAACTATATCTAAGAGGGCCAGATGGCCCATTGCCCAGGCACGTCCTTGTATGGGCCCTGGACATGTCCTTGGAATGTCTAACAGCTTGCTTGCTTTTATTCAGGCTTGTTTGGACATTCACAGACTTGGTACAGGCTTGGCCCACTGAGTTTTTCCTCTAGCCTGTAATCATTCACAAGCTTCAAACTTAATTTCTCTTTCACCTGCATCCCGCTTCTCTGCTCTGATTTGGCAGCTGCTGCTGCCCACTTTCTCCATCAGAGTTTGTGATTTCTGACCTGGTGAAGAATGGCCTCCTGTTGCAGTCTTTGCGTATAGGCTCAACTTCAGCGTGATTCTCAGATTTTTCAGTGGCTTCTTCTTCAGGACTTTATGGTGGATCTTCTCGCATGGTGCACAGAGGGCTCCTTGGATCTGATGTGGGCTTTTCAAGATTCTGCAAAGATCTACGTTTGTTATCTTGTGGTGAGAAAGTTATAGTTACATTTGAGGAAAGGAGCCTTATGCTAGGTGCCAAGGACATGTCAAACTTCCAGAAGCGGCTAACTTCCGGAAGCGGCTAACTTCCGGAAAGCACTTTCAGCTCAAATACAAACCGCCTCACGTGCCCACCAGCAGTGAATGCCAAGAGGTCCAGTTTGCTCCCATTAAGCAGAATAATTTCAGGGGTGCTTCCGGGGGCCTTGAGAGACCTTTACTTACACTGTAGATGTTTCAGGGTCTCCTGCACTGGGCTCTGTGTCAGTTTCTCCTTTTCCCCTTGCCAGCTCTCATTTATAGCTTTCTTTGAGCCTGGTTAAGCTTTACCAAATCCCTCCTGCAAAATAACCGTAAAGGCTTTGGATCCACGTGGTTGTGCCATCAGAGAAATAGTCTTACTGCCACTATCGATTTTCAGTGCCAGACTTTTTTGTCACTGTGGCCGAATACCTGACATCAAACAGCTCAAGTCAGGATGGTAGTATATTTTTCACTTATTGCTTCAGTGGCTTTGCCCCGTGGTTAGCTGGTTCCGTTTCCGTGAGCCCGAGTAGGGCTGAGTACCGAGGTGGGAACACGTGGCAGAGCAAGCCACCTCGTGACAGGAAGAGGTTGGGGGCAAGATCTAGCCCGGTGTCTTAGAATTCTGTAATGGGGCTTCATGGGTGATCTGAGAGCTCAAAAGGCCAGGATGCTGATGAGGCTGTAGACAGAAAGGACTCCGGCCATGAGAAATTAGAACTCAGTGGGAATCAGTCTAGACGTCATTTCTGTCACAGTCTGTCAATGCACCCCCAAGTTCCTACTTTCTGCATCTAGACGTGACCTCAAAGCCTCGGGCAACACCCCAAAATTTATCAACACCACCACCACCTGGGAAGTAGGTTTTCAACACAGGGACCTCTGGGGGATATTTCATATTCAAACCATAAAACTGTGTAAATGTTTACCCATTTCATTACCTTTTGTGGCTGCTAAATATTTAATAGAATGCACGCCACGATTTGTTAAACAGTCCTTCATTATTTAATATTTACTCTCCCCAACTTTTACTCCTCTGAGCAATATTTCTATGGACAACCCTGTTCCTTTTTGAAAATTATTTATTTAGAATAAACACCTAGAAATGTGATTTCTAGGCAGAGAGTAAATTGTCTCACCGAGTTGTTTCCCAAACACAGATCTGACTTCATTCCTCCTCTGCTTGCCCACCCTTGCTGGCCTCCTGCCTGCAGAACTGAGTTCCCTTCCCTGACAGGCATAGTAGGTCTTCAAAGCAGCCTGCCTTTTCTGTAGGTCTCCACCCCTTCCATATCCGAAGTGCTCCAACTACATGAGGCAGCTAGCCATGCCCTAGAGTGTGTGTGTGTGTATTCGAGTGAGGGAATGCATTGTGTGTGTGGTGTGTATATGTGAGTATGGGGTGTGTGTGTGTGTGTGCATGTATGGAGCATGCACATGGGTGTGCACATGTCTGTATGTGTGTAGGCCTAAGCAGGACATTGGCTATCATCCTCTAGGGCAGGGGTTCCCAACCTTCCTAACACTGGGACCCTTTAACACAACTCCTCATGCTGTGGTGACCCCCAACCACAAAATTATCTCACTGCTACTTCATAACTGTGATTTTCCTACTGTTACGAATCATAATGTAAACATCTGATATACAGGCTCTCTGATAGCTGACCTCCAAAGGGGTCATGACCCACAGGTTGAGAACCACTGCTCTGTTCCTTTCTACCTCACCCCTTACCATCTCTGCTAGGCTGGCCAGCCAGGGGCTCCCAAATCCACCTCTCTCCATCCCCAGTTCTGGTGTATCAGGCCTGCACAGGTCCTTCTAGCTTTCCTGAGCAGGTTTGGGGACCCCTTAGGTATCTCTCTTCCCAGTGCCTTTGTTTGTTTTCTGATTATGAAGGTTCATCACTTCCAGGCCACATTCTGTTTCTGTTACTGTCTGGCAAATGACTTCAGTTTTAGTGCCACAAAACCATTTAACTGTGCTTGTAGGATCCATGGATTAGGAATTTGGACAGGACTCTGACTTGTCCCCATGCCATGGTGGCTTGGACCTCAATCTGGAAATCTCAAATGCCTGAAGCCAGAAGAAGCTGAAGTCAGAGTGACTACTTCCAAGGTGGCTTCCTCCCTCATGTGGCTGCCACCTTGGCGGACACAGCAGGAAGACCGAGCCCCTGGCAGTGTACCCACATGGTCTCACCAGCATGTAGCCCAGGGCAATCGGACTTCTTATATAATGGCTGAAGAAATAGAGGAAGCCAGCCAAAGGTACCAGAGGGGCTATAGGAAAGGACAGAAGGGGCTGGCTTCCTTCAGCAGGGTTTTGTCCAAGAAAGGAGAATCCTGGAGAGAGCTGGAGCTGTATGTCGGGAGGAAAGTGTCTTAGTCACCTGGGAAGGCATAGTCCAAGAGCTGGCAAACATTTTCTGGGAGTAGACACACCCTTGAGTAGAGATGGATGGTTGTATGTGAGTTGGGTCAGGTTGTTGAATTTGTCCAGCCTCAGTGGGGACCTAGCAGTGGGAATGAAGGTTCTCTCAGCTGTGTGGGGAGGGTTGTGTGGAATCCAGAGGGGAGTGGCTAGACAGCGGGCCACTTGGATATGTCCAAGTCCTAAGCCCCCATACATACCTGTACATGGAAATTGGATCTTTTGCCAGAATAAGGATCTGGGGATGAGCCCATCCTCCCGGGTGTGCTGCAGGCTAGAGGTCCAGACACAGCCTTGCTCTGTAAAGGAACGGGGAGAGGCGGGGAGAGTCCACGTCCTGAAGCAGGCAGAGACCGGAAGGTTCCACAGGATGCTGAAGAAAACCAGCAGTCAGCCAGAAGTCGTCACAGCCCCCCCAAGGGAGCAAGCAAGGCTCGGGCCTCAGCAAGCGTGGTGGAATAGACAATTTCTGTCGTTTTCAACTGCTCAGTTCCTGACCATCTGTTACAGCAGCCTCAGGAAAGTGATGAAACTCCGGCAGTCTAGGGATGAGTTGGGGAGGCGGTAGGGCTCGTGCTGGCTGGAGGAAGCACGAGAGTCCAGCTTTCCCTCTCCCCAACTTAGACTCTTTGTCCATTTCTTCTCTGCCAAAGGTCTCCTGGTCCCGACCATAGCTCAACCTCCTCCTCAGGTTCCACTAATGAACCAAGCAGGGTGGTACACACACATAATCCCAGCTCAAGGCAAAACTGTGAGTTTGAGGCCAGCCTGGGCTATATGGTGAAACTGTCTCAAACCAAACAAGCAAAAAACAGGAAGGAAAGAAGAGAGGGTGTAGTGTCTACTTAGGCCTGGAGGCTAAACGCTCTCAGTTGCCATTTCCTTCTGCTTCTTCATGGCTGTGGCATGCTCTGTACACACCAGAAGCTTTTGCCAAATAAAATAACAATAAGATAATAATAATACTCCCCCTCCAATGTGATCATGTCCTTGCCCCACCCCCTCACACCAGGGCACCCATGTGTTTTAGTCAGGGTCCCTATAGCTGTGAGGAGACACCATGACCAAGGTGAGGAGGAAAGGGTTTATTCAGCTTACACTTCCATATTGCTGTTGATCATTGAAGGGAGTCAGGACAGGAACTCACACAGGGCAGGAACCTGGAGGCAGGGGCTGATGTGGAGGTGCTGCTTACCGACTTGTTCCTCATGGCCTGCTCTCTTATCGACCCCAGATGGGCCCAGACCCCCAGCCCAGAGGTGGAACCACCCACAATGCTCTGGGCCCTAAATGCCCTACAGGCTTGCCTACAGCTTGATCTTATGGAGGCATTCTCTTAACCTCTCAGGATGACTCTAGTTTGTGTCAAGTTGACAGAAAACTACCCAGCACCCCATGGGAATCTGTTGATGTAATCAGTCATTAACTGATTTGCCCTTTGATCCCATTCTGGGGGTAATTTATGCACAAGCTTGGACTGGGCACTGAAACTTTTGCTTCTAAGTTTCTTCTTCTTCTTCTTCTTCTGAGACAGGGTTTCTCTGTGTAGCCCTGGCTGTCCTGGAACTCACTCTGTAGACCAGGCTGGCCTCAAACTCAGAAATCTGCCTGCCTCTGCCTCCCAAGTGCTGGATTTAAAGCCATGCGCCACCACTGCCTGGCCTAAGTCTCCTCTTATGTAAAATAAAGCAGTTGGAGTAGATCCTTCCCTCTCCACCCCTCCCTTCTTCCTTTTTTTAAAAAATTTATTTAATTTATATACACTGTTGCTGTCTTCAGACACACCAGAGGAGGGCATCTGATCCCATTACAGATGGTTGTGAGCCACCATGTGGTTGCTGGGAATTGAACTCAGTCGGTGCTCTTAACCACTGAGCCACCTCTCCAGCCCTTCCTCCCTCCTCTCAAATGGTGCATTTGCCCATGTTCTGTAAGTTCTGTAGCTCTAGGATTTACAAGATAGTCCCAGAAACTCTTGTTTTATAGGTTCAAAGCTGCTGCTTGTGAATATCCGGCCTCTCCATTTTAAGGAGACACCTTTGCTCAAAATAAAGACTCTTTAACCAGCAGGGCCCGGACAAGAGTAGGTTCCCACAGAGTAACAAGATGAGGTCAGTCTACAGAAGGCTCCCAAGCAAAGGACCTCTCCTTTCCTTTCCCCAGGAAAATAAAGATGAGGGCTTCAAGTAGCTCCGGCGTGAAAGCCACCCCACAGCTCAGTGACATTTCACACACTCCAAAAAGCGGGCTAAGGCCACAAACAAACAGTCCAGGTGTCTTAGTAATTGCTTTTATTATTTCCAATCAGTCACAGACCTTGGGCAGGTGAGGCGGAGACAGGCACATGGAAGAGACCAGAGAGAACTCTAGGAGCTAATGCCAAAAGGGCAGCCCTGTCTGGGTGTGTAGCAGGTGAGTCCTTGTGCCTGGTGCTAGATCTCCACCCTCTGACACTCGAGAAAAACTCAGCACAGCTGACTGAGTAGAGATGGGTTTTGGCAGGCAGGCCAACTGTGTTTTGAGAGATGTGCAAAGCCAGACTCCGCTTTTCCTCTAACAACCAGAAGGGGGCAGCAAAGTCCTTGTGTAAAAAATTCCCAACTTGACCCCCACCTTGGCCTTTTGAAATAAGGGTGCTTGAGGGATCCTGCGGGGTTCATAGAGAAGAAAGGGAGGCCGGGCATGGTGGTGCACGCCTTTAATCCCAGCACTTGGGAGGCAGAGGCAGGAGGATTTCTGAGTTTGAGGCCAGCCTGGTTTACAGAGTGAGTTCCAGGACAGCCAGGGCTATGCAGAGAAACCCTGTCTTGAAAAACAAAACCAAAAGAAAGGAAGGAAGGAAGGAAGGAAGGGAGGAAGGAAGGAAGGAAGGAAGGAAGGAACCATACCACACCCGAGGAAGTCTTGTGGCTCCCTTGAGCTATAATGAAAGAGGGGTGCATGGGCCCAGGAATTGGTGTGGGGATGAGGGACTTAATGTCCCTACTTCGTCCCATCTTGAGCTTCAGAGGGGACCTCCTGGTCTGTTATGGTTCCTCAGACGGCTTTGGGCCTCACATCAGATATTCCTGGCTCCTTCAAGCCTTACGAAATCCAATCTACCCCGTCATTGGTCCGGCACCACCCAAGCTAAAAATGTGAGGGGCCAGGAGTAGTCTCTCCTCCTTCACAGCTTGCCGCACCTGCTCAGCTTCGGTTTCTCATAATCCCGCATTCCTCATAATCCTGCATTCTTGTTTCCCTGCCCTCCCTCCTGCCGAGACCCGCCCAGGTGTTCCTGGGACTCCACTGCCCCACCAGGGGTTGGCATCAAGGCTTTCTCTGGCCCTGGAGCCAGTTCAGCGGTTTGCTGGGTAGCTGCAGGGCCTCCCCACCTTCACCAGCCATCTTTGAGATCACTGTGACTTGTGCCCCGGTCACATTATTTATGGCTGAGGGCTTTCCACTCCCCCAATTTTTTTGGAACTTAGCCTTGGAAAAATTTCTCAATCTTCAGTCTCTGCATAAACTGTCTCAGAAGAGGACTTGGACAAGTGGCTTCTGGGAAACTGGCCAGTGTGAGGGTGACATGCCGGTGGGGGAGGGGCTTTAAACCTTTCTAGAACTGAAGCTAGAGATTAGGAAAGGCACTCAAAGGGAAGCAAGCAGATGAAGAAGTCAGCCAAGAGTCTTGGTGCCTCTCCCTGCCCAACATTGGCACTGGTTGGGGACTTCCATCTTACAGATAGGAAAACAGAGTCACAGACAGTAATAAGCCTGTTGGCAGAGAGGTCAGAACCCGAAGCCAGGAACCCTGCCTCCCAGGTGACTTCCAGGGAGGGAAAACCTAAGAGTTCGGCATCTCCTGATGCCAGGCTGGGTCATAGGGGCAGGTGGGGGTGTCACAAATCTCCAGAGATGTCAGTGCTTGTCCACCCTCACACCTATGGGCTACATGAGTCTCAATCCAGCCCAGACTCACACAGGAGGAAGTAGCCTGTGGGCCATCCCTCGGGTTTACTAGACGACAGTGGATTTTCCAAGCCTTTCTGAGCCACTTGAGTTTACGTCTGAAACGTGGATGTGCCTATAACCCGGCAGGGCCAGTCTGGACTGCTGCAGTACGCTCATTTAGACCAGCACCCACCCCAACTGTCCCTCCACACCATCCTCCCTCCTCAAATATCCAAGATAGAACAAAATTTCAAATGCTTCTGTAATATTTCTCGAAGGCTAGAGTAGGCAGGGTGGGCAGGGGCAGGGACAGGAGTGGGTGGGAGTGGATGGGCTACCTAGTCCCCTTTCCTGGGGCAAACAGGGTCCCCTACAACCTCTCAGGGCCTTGTAGCCCTCACCTAGTAACTTTCCACTGCCTAAAGCTGGCCGTGTGCATGAGGCGCCCACATGCTGCCCCAGGTGTAGGCCCCTGGTCCCCTCTCCAGCAGGCAGTCAGCCAGGGCAGGGTGGCTGACGCACACTCTGCCTGAGATCCCAGCAGCCTGGAGGTTGATAAGGAGCTCTGGCCTCACCACACGGGACAGGCTCAAGGGATTGGCCCTGGCTGTGACCATTAGCTGGATAGTTTCCAAATTACAGAGATGTGGAGATAGGGGGGCAAGGGCCCAGGGACTCTGGGCTGAGTGGCCAGGGAAGCTGGGGGAGGGAAATGGATGCCTCTACTCTTCAGACCTCAGGAGGCCTGGCTGGAGATAAGACAGACTGTAGCAGGAGATAGAGGAAGACCTAGGACACAGGTGTGGAAGGGACTGAAGGACAGCCCTGGGTAAGGGCTAGTCCAGCAGACAGAACCACTTCCACCAGACCTCCCGCCCCACTCTCCCTAGGTCTATGGGAACGGCACAGAGTGGAAAAAAGAGGGATGGGTTTCTAGTCCTGTGGTCATATATGCCTTTCCAGTGGATGTGATTTGATTGACAGCCCCTGGTTCAGCCCTCCCAGCTTCCCCTTGCCTTCCCCTGCCTGGGAGCTCAGGACTGGCTTAGCACACCCCTCTGTCCCAGATGACCCAGGACAAACAGCGGCTTTTTGCTCTTTCTCTATTGCCCGGGTCCCTAGAACAAGCACTGGCCTACAGCTGAGAGAGTTATTGGCTTTATCCACTCCACAGAGCCCTGACCTCATGCCCCAGCCATGTCCCCTCAGCTAGTTTTTCTTACAAAGCATAGTTGCTTGACCTGAAAGAGAAAAGGGAGCCCTAGAAGACTTGGTGGGGGTCACAGTCTCAGCCAGGCTTCCTAGGGTCCCCTTCCCACCTCTGAGATCCTGCTGGGCTCCTCCTGTTTGTTCCTTGGGTCTGCAAACCCAGAGGTGCCCTCAGCCTTGACTGGGTCATTTGGAAGATGCAATCGGGTGCTGGGGGCACTGCAGGGGACGGTGCGGCCTCAGATCTTTGGGGCCTCAAGCGTGGCATATGTACAAGCTGCAGAAGGGCAACTCGAGGACTGGCTGCAGGAGGGAGCGGCTGCTCACAAGCTAGCTGCAGCAAGCTTATGTCTGGTCTTGCAGGAGCACGGAGAGGGTCACAGGACAGGGAAGGGACATTCTCTGGAGGAGGGTAGGGGTGGGGAGGGCTCCTCATTCCCGGTTGGTGCCAAAAAGCTGCAGGAAGAAGGTAAAGATATAGATAATGTCTAAGTAGATGTTGAGGGCTCCAAAAATATACTCCTCGGGGCTCAGCGAGTGTCGCCGGTTACCCATCAGCAACTGGGTGTCAAATGCCAGGAACTGGAAGAGAGGAAAGAACAAGAGGTCACATGTTCAGTCAGTGACACTGAGGGGCTAAGCTGCTGTTTTATTCCTTGGCTGTCCAGTGACCCTGCTGCAACAGCCAGAACTTTCCCAACACCTTCCTCTCCGAATACATCCACTCTCACCCCCACCCCTGTTTACTGAGCTCTTATTTTGTTCCTGGCAGAAATACAGCAGAGAGGCAGGCTCTCTCCCTCTGGGGGTAGGTGGGGGTGAGAAGTGTTAGTGAGAAGAGAGTAACCCCAGAATATTACAAAGTGTCTCCCCCCACCCAGCCCCCTCCTTCCCGCCCCCCAAGTGCTGAGGGCTAAGCCCTGTGTGAATGTGGCAGCAGTTAGGGAGGGCTTCTGAGGCAGGGAGCTTTCCAGATAAAAGTCTTCATCCATGCTGTTGTTCTAGGCCCTGCTGAGTTTTTGAGGGGAAATGCACGCTTCGGATGACTGGGTGGGGGTGGGCTGAGGTGGGGGAGGGAAGGTTGTGGGGGAGGGCTGTTATACACTTTACAGACACAAGCTCCTTGGAATAGAATTGTTATCACTGGAGGAAACTGAGACCAGAGATGTTCGACATTTATTTCAGTTTACCAATGTGGGGAAATGGCAAATCCAGGCTTTGAGCAGGCTAGCCACAGCACAGCATCCACTCCACTCTGTTACCCTCTGTAGCGCCCAGGATCATCAAGGAGTTTTCTGCTCTTCCAGGGTGACCTTCTGGGCCTAACAGATGACTCTTCAGAAATTCCCTTAGCCACAGCTCCTCTTAGTCCCCAGCCAAGCGTCAGCCCTTCCTTCTGGCCACAGACACCCCGCCCCTCCCCCCACAGCTTTCCTCTGGGTTCCCCCTTGGCTGCAGAACCCCCTTGTGTGCCACACATGAAATCAGGCAGGCAGGGACATCCTTCAGAGGATGGAGGCCCCAAGAGTCTTCCAGGGTCTAAAAGGGGAAGTAGCATCAGCTCTCACACGTGAGATTCCTTCAGATTCACTCCCCCCACCCCCACCCCCCTGTTCTGTGTCTAGCTGCTCCACCACACGTTTGCGGAAGACCCGTGTCTCTGGGCTCCTCACACACTGTCACACATGTGCTGCGTGGCAGGGACTGAGTCGGAACTGATAAAGGACATAAGTCTGTGTGTTCGGCTAGGTCCACTGCCTAATGGGGGGAGGGAGAACTTTCAGATGATTATGAGAAAGCTGGGTCTATGCTATAATTAGGGCTGTGGAGTGGGAGCTCTTGATTGTTCAAGGGGAAGGTGTCCTTAAGAGGGATAACATTTTTCCTGGGGTGTCAAGGAGGGGGTGGGCCTTGGATAGATCGGGAAGCCCTTGGAAAGCTGGACCATTGTGAACAGTGAAGAATTAAGTGTGTGGGAGGAGGGGGAGCGTTGTGGGAAAGGGGCTGATGCTCGACCTTGAAGCTTCTCATTTGGCTGGAGCGAGGCTGACGGATGTCCCCAATCCCTTTCTCTCAGCTCTTCCTGGACCCAGGACCCAGACTCCTTGGAGTTGTGTTAGATGTAGCCCACAGAGAGCCCCAGGAGGATCCCCGCCCTCTGTGCTAACGCCACAAAACACCGGGACCAGAGACTCCAACAAAGAGCGAGTCCAGCACGTGCTTTATGAGGAGGGTGACTCTGAGCTCAGTCTGATGCCACCTCACTTAGAGACTTGTCCTGCCACCCACACAGCTGGGAGAATGAGCAAGACCCGGACTCTCTTCTTGGCCTGTGACTCCCTGGTGCTGAATGGAGATGAGCGTGTTTGTCTCCCGAGGCTGTTCTGAGACGGCGAACACCAGACTGTGAACAGGACACCTGGCACGCAGCCGACACCTAATGAATGGTAGTGTTGCTGAGGTTTACTGAGGCACCTGGGGGGGCTGTATCCTCCCAGGAATAGGCAGACGCTGCTAATGAGGCTCAGGTGGTTCCCACATCGTGTCGGGGAGGCAGAGAGATTCTGAGGGGAATCTGCATGGCACTAACAGAAGGAAATGGCGAGTTGTGGTAAGGGTTGAGGGGGCCTTGTATGCATGGATCGGGTCTCTGAGCTCAGCAGAATTAAGGCCTGGACCTCTTGGAACACAGGCTGAGTCTGGAAGGCCAAGCAAGGGTCGAGTCAACTTAATCACGTGACCTTAGAGCCTTCCCTTCACAGGGCAGGAGAGCAAAGATGGTCACCCCATCCCTGGCTCTCACTATTCTAGACTATCATTTTACTCTGTCACACTCAGCAAAGAGATGTGGCTTTCTAAGCGAAATTTCCTCTGCAAAGAGAACAAGCAGGCAGAGGGGCCAGCTCCAGTGCAGCGGGCTGTTTAACAGGCACAGCTGCCAAGCATAAGTTAATAAATCGCTGAGCTGGCTTATCAATCAGCGGCGCTTGGTTGCTTTCCCAGAGCCTGGTCACCCCTGAGCGAGCTCATGAAACCGAATCTTTCAACCTAGAAGACTTGGACCCCATCAGGACTGGGGGTGCCCCTCCAAGGAGCACCTACCCAGCAGCCTCCCAGTACAGCTAGCTGGCTGCAAACAAGAGTGGAGCCACTGTGGCCTGTGCCCTTGGCTTCTGGCCCTGGATTCTCCTCCACACAGCACTAGCTGGGGAGGCCCACCCCAAAGGGGCTATCACAGGCCTCTGCAGCCTCATTCCTCGGAGCCAGTGGGGAGCTTTCTACTTATCTGCACGCACTCATATTTAATGAGCACCTACTGTGTTCCAGGGGACCGACAGTTTAATGAGGGCCACAGACACCATCAGAAATTCCATGACAAGGTCCATCGAGATGGCTCGGTAGACTAGGGTACTTGCTACCAAGCCTGACAGCCTGAGTTTGGTCCCCATACCCCGCAGGGTGGAAACAGCTGACTTCTAAAAGTTGTCCTCTAATCTCCACACGCACACTGTGGTGTGCACACACACAGCACACCACAGTTAGATGTAAAATAATTTTTAAAAATCCCACGGTTTGCCAGGGAAAAGTAACAGGCTAGCATCCCCCTAGGCAACATCCTAAGATGACAGCAGAT
This sequence comes from Montemys delectorum, assembly GCA_019843815.1. Taxonomy (NCBI): domain Eukaryota; kingdom Metazoa; phylum Chordata; class Mammalia; order Rodentia; family Muridae; genus Montemys; species Montemys delectorum. The sequence continues at coordinate 39,547 of JADRCD010205338.1, read as the reverse complement.
TATCTTGTTTATAGTTAACACACTAGTTACAGACTAAGGGCAGCTGTCGACACCTGGAAGGGTGACCCTTGGTTGAGTTAGAGGCCAGCTGGACACAGGACTCTGCATGAGTGTGTGGGATGGGGTCAGGGGCAGTGCAGGACTAGAACAGGAGTAATGTATGTTGAGTGTCTAAACAGTCCTTGTGTGTACTAATATGTTATCTCAGCTCAGTGTCCCTGTGTGTCCTGCGGTGGGCATGTCACCTTAGCCTATAAGGTCAGGGGTCTTAGGAAAGTGGCTTGCTGCTAGTCTCTTGCCTAGTGCTGGGACTTGACTCTTGCCCTTTATCGGATGGAACAGGAGCAGAGTAGGCTTGCAAGGGGACTATGAGGGACCTGCCCAGGGCGGTGGAGCTCAGGGTGTCTGTCCTAGTCCACCACACAGTAGGGCTGCACCTACACCATTGGCTCTCAACCTTCCTAATGCTGCAACCCTTTATACAGTTCCTCGTGTCACGGTGACCCCAACCATAAAAATTATTTTGTTGTTACTTCATAACTTTAATTTTGCTACTGTTATACATCATAATGTAAACATCTGGAATACAGGATATCTGATGTGACCCCTGTGAAAGGGTCATCTGACCTCTCCCTGTCCCTCCAAACGGATTGCCACCCAAAGGTTAAGAACTGGTGATCTGTGCCGGGCGTGGTGGCGCACGCCTTTAATCCCAGCACTTGGGAGGCAGAGGCAGGCGGATTTCTGAGTTCAAGGCCAGCCTGGTCTACAGAGTGAGTTCCAGGACAGCCAGGGCTACACAGAAAAACCCTGTCTCAAAAAACCAAAAACCAAAACAAAACAAAAAAAAGAACTGGTGATCTACATAGACTCTGGCCACATAGTTAGCCTGGCCCTGTTACACTGGGAATCAAGCTTGTATCTGTTGTCTGTCCCTCCCTCAAACATGGCCTCAGAGATGAAGCTGAGGCACTGTGGGAGAGACATACCATGGAGATGCCATCGGCAGACAAGGATTGAATACAAAAAGCTGGGGCCGCAGTGTGTGGAGCCAGATGGCAAGGAGCTCGTGGACTGATTCCATCCTACAGAAATGGCAAAGCGGTGCAGGAGCCTCGAGCCCTGGGCCGCTCTCACAAGGCAAGTTCTAACAGAGCTTTACCAGAAATCACCCAGCCTGTCAACAGGGGCCAGTTAGCTAAACTGATGCAGAACGGAGTCAGAAACCTGATATCTGCTACCAGAAGAAAGCGACCTGCGGAAACGACCTTACCTTATCACACACCTGCACAAAAGTACACTTGTGACTCAGGAGCCTATGGACAACCATGTCCACAGGAGATGGCAGCTGCCCAGCATGGTCCCTACTGGGGAAGCCAAGGGGTGCGCTCAAAATGCTTGTTTCATCCACAGTTAAGATTTTTAAAAACCGAGACCCAGGAATAGATGTATTCACATATTACAAAGTACAACTTATAAACACAAGGATTCAAATGACACCCAGCAGAGCCTTGTGACTTTTAAAATACCCACTTAAGCCTCCGTGACAAATGTCACTTTCCTGTCCCCATCGTTTGCTGACATCACTGAGGCACAGACGGTACAACCAACTTGCCTTCATCACACAGCCAAGAGGATGGTGGTCCCCAGATATCGAGAGAAGCAAGGTTGGGTGTGTGTGTGGTGCTGTGTATGTGTGTGCTGTAAGAGTGAGGTAAGGCGACCTGCAGACACAGCCCTTTGCTTAGAAAAGCACAGGCTTCCTAGTTGGAAGGTGCCCAGAACTGGGCCCATCTGGTGTCCTGTTCCCTCTTGTAGGACTGCAGGATGACTGTGGCCTTGGGGTGACTCCTCCCTCTTAGCCTTCTGTGGGTTAGTGACACAATGGGACCCTTTCTCTGCATTGCAGTCAGACAAAACAAGGACACTCAGCACAGCCTTGACTTGATTACTCCCCATCAACTATACGTGAGGAAGAGAAAACAGGAAGTGTCGCGTGAGGCCCAGGACCCTCCCTTGCGCCGTCTGTCTTCCCACCAGCCTCGGTCCTAGGACCCTCGGCTCCATCTGGCCCTGAGAGCTACTTCCATCTTTCGGGGTAGGGACACCCATCATGGAAGCCAGAGCCTCCTGGGTTGCTGCTCCAGCCTTGAGAAGCAGTCCCCTCCTACATGTGTGTCTCACACACTCAGCCTTGGCACACGGTCGGGAAGCCTTGAGTTCGCAGCTTGACCCCTACCCCTTGCTGGATGCCAGGACTGAAATGCTAGTAAGAAGCGGGTGAGTCAGCTCAAAGGTGTGGGCTCCGAGTGGCTCTCCCCTCCTCTCCCCACTTGGGTGCTTTCTTGAGAGGTAAATTCATGGGCCAGGCTGTAGGGCTGGGCAGAAACTGTGCAGGGTGGGGCCGGAGCCTCTCTACCTCTAGCAACACCTGAGGCATCAGGGTTCCATGCCTGGGAACGCTGCTTGAACCTGGCCGGACCTTCTTGAGGTAGCTTAAGACACAGGACTCTCACACGCAAGGGCCTGTCTTCCCTCCTCTAAGCAGAAGGGCCCACCCATGTACTCTCTCAACTATTTATGTAACTTTCAAGATGATCGCAACCAAGGCTTTTTGGTACACTAATTGAATGAGACATTATGGGTGTCACTGGGTACCAAAGTGCCTTTTCCCTGTGACGCACAGGAAACAGCCTGGACAGTGCACATTCAGCTATGCAACTGGCCATCCCAGCACCTCAGATCCCTGCCCCCACTCACTCCTTGGGCGTCCATTCATCCCACAACCCCCCGGGGTGGGGGTGTCTGCTGTGTACTACATTGTTCCGGGAGCTGGGACTATATGGATGCACAAGCCAGAGTGGTTGGTGAGCCTTACTCTCAAGGCGTTTAACTTCCCCTTGAGTCAGAAAACCAAACAGATCAGAAAAAGCCAGAAGGCGTCTGAGGAAGAGATAGGGTCTCCAGAGCTAGGACTCCGGGGAGGAAGGATCAGCGCTTGAGTGTGGAGGCCGCTCAGCGGTGGGTAAAGGAAACAAAGCTCAGAAGGAGAAGAAGGAAAGGTGGGAGGGTCTCAGACAGAGAAGCCCATCCGTGTGGGATCCTGGGTGTGGAAGGAGCTGCTCTGGCTAGGCAGCAAGGGACATAGCAGAGTTGGAGAGAGGAGTTCAGAGGGGGCCTGTGGAGAGCAACCATCTGCTGGATGTGAAGCATGGGATCCCGTCTGGACCAGAGACAGTGAACAAAGCAGGGGAAGCTGCAGGGGGGCCGGGGGGATCACAACAAGCCAGTGGCACAGGGAAAGAAGGGCCACAAAGCTTGGCAGAGTGCTTGGAACAGAGGTAGAGCCATGAGACCTGCTGCTGACTGTGTCTGATGTGTAGGGTGTCAGGAAGGGAGAGGCTGCCAAGGAATTTGCCTTGAGTGGGAACACTGGGAGAAGCCGTGGGAAGGACACAAAGGCAGAGGGACCCAGGCAAATGAAGTTGCTTGTGCGTTAGTTAGGGTAAAGGGCCAGTCAGATTTCAAATGGGCACACTGACTACACCACTAGATGTTCTAGTCTGGAACTCAGACACTAGGGCCGGAGATGTGAATCTACAGTCATCAGCGTGAAGCATAAAATCCAAAGCATAGGGCCCGCCTGGGGTCCTGAGAGAAAGACTCGGGGACCCAGGGCAGGCCACAAGGGGGCCGCCTAACCAGAAACCGGGGAGCCGGAGGCCTGGAGCAGGCTTCTACTGAGTTAGGCCAAGGAGGGCTGAGGTTGCCTGCTGGGTTTGTGGAGGTTGCTGGTGAACTGGATAACACTGCATTCTGCAGAGTTCTCAGTAGACTGAGGATGAAGCTCAGTAGAAGAGCTCACACTCAGCAGGCACAAAGCCCTGACTCCATGGAAAAGGCGCACAAGAGAGTATGGGAGAAGACAAGTGGGGGAAGAGGGGACTGAGGTGGGATGGGGCTTTGTGGGAGATGACCAGAGATTCCTAAGGGATTTTTTGCTATATCTAGGTAAGAGCTTTAGGGAGATGTGGGTTAAGAGCATTTTGTGGGTTTTATGTCCCTTTAGATGCTGACACAAGAGTCTAGTAGAGAAGTCAACACATGATACACATGATGATGGAGATGGTGGTGGTGGTGATGATGATGATGGTGATGGACAGGACGGGAGAGGTATATCCTCTCCCCAGGTGACCACAGAGGTACTGGACACCAGTTTCAGGATACTTGGTCCTGGGACACCTGGGCCTGGACCTGTCCTTTACTGGCTGTGAGACTTCACCACATTGCAAGGCAATTCTTAGAACAGTGTCAGCCTCGCTCTCTTGCCTGAGCTGTGGTAGAGATGCCGCAATGAAGCAGTAAGCGTGAAAGCGTTCCACAGAACGCTATGGGTGGGACAGGTGGCCGGGATTATTCTTATTATTCTAATAACACGAGGGATTACTGAACCGATTTAAAGGCTTACCATCCACCCAGCCCTACCTGCCTCCACACTTGCTGCAACCTGACCCTCAGGAAGCAAAGTGCATGCCCTGGCCCTCCACAGGCTGTCTTCCAACTCCACTGGCCTCCCTTGCTCGGGCCTGCCTCTTCTCCTGCCCTCCTCCCCGCCCCCATGGCTGCTCTCTGGGGCCTCCTGATGCCACTGCCCAGGGATGGTGGCCCTGATTTTTGCTCTCTTCCTTTCTCCCATCCCGATCCCCCTCTAATTCTCTGAGATTGCTCTTTGCTTGAGAAAATATGACCTGGAAGTAGAAACACTGGTCCAGGAGACAGGAGAAGTGGGCATCCTGGAGTAAGTGGGTATCCTGGGGTAACCAGCCATCTCACTTTATTTAGGACTTAGGGCTCCCAAGAAGTGGGATCCCCACTGACACAGGGAATGTGGCAATAGAATGAGGTAAATCGACAACCCAGTCTTGACCATACTTGGTTGACTTGCCAGGAAACTGTACACCAGTGGTTCTCTACCTTCCAAATGCTGCGACCCTTCATTACAGTTCCCTGTGTGATTATGTCCCCCAGCCAAAACATTATTTCCATTTCTACTTCATAACTGTAATTTTGCTACTGTTATAAATCATAATGTAAGCATCGGATATGCAGGAAATTTGATAGTTGACCCTTGTTAAAGGGTCATTCAACCCCCGAAGGGGTCGAAACCCACAGGTTGAGAACCACTGTCTTAGACTATTTGCCTGATCTATTTAAATGTCAGTTTTCATACCTGTAAGAGGAGGACTTGGTGTGTCTAGCTCTTCTGGTCCTCATGTTCCTTGACTAGGAGGCCTTGGACCATTGCGCAGTATTCACCCAGTGCTTCTGGTAACCATGGAGAAACCCACAGGGATTTCCCACAGACTTGACATATTCACCCAAACACCGCTCTCCCTTCCGACCAAGGCTTCTGGGCAAGGTAGCACATCACTTCACACAGAGTAGATACTCAATAAAGACCCATGAAAAGCATGAGCCCGTACACAGCTCTATCCTGTCTTGACCCTTGTCTCACCACTCTGATCTGCCATGTTCCCCTCGATACATGACAGAGAGAATGGCTGGAGAGCCCTGTCCATCCTCTGCCAAGTCCCAGCCAGAAGTTCCTCCTCTCTTAGGGACCTCAGGGACTGGGAATGGCACTAAACAGGTACAGTGCAACTGAGGCTTGGTGCCAGATCTGACCATTACTGACAACTCCTTAACCCTAGGGCTTCTGATAGAGAAGGGGCTTGGCTTGGCATGCTTTGAGACGGGGTCTCCTATGGTCAAGGCTGGCCTCAAACTCTCTAAGTAGCCAAGGGTGACTTTGAACTTCTAATCCTCCTGCCTCCTTTTCCCAAGTGCTAGTTTCGAGGGTGTAGCACCACGATGGGCAGATGGAGGATGGATGAGGCAATTCTTACATCGGCGCTGTCTACATCACAGGGATAAGTTGGACATTCTTGTCATCTTTGAGTCTCTGGAATTTGTGACAAACCTGGAACTCTAGCCACTTAGTGTAATTGAGCAAACCAGAGAGAGATGCAGTCCAGCCATTGATTTCACTGGCAAGAGATATCTCTTTGTACGGCCTCCCATGATGTCAGGGACGCCTGGCTTGTCTCTTGCATGATCCCAAGGCACATATTATCCTGGTTCTGGGGACCCACCTGTCTCAAGGATATGTCAGGCTGCCTCGGCAGATATCTGTCTATCTTTGGCCATGTTGCCTGGGCATCTGCTCCTAGGCACTTTCCACCTGACCTCTGAAACCAGATATCCAAGTTCCCAGCTTGGTCCTACCACGTCCTAGGATGACCTCAACATGCTATCTGACATCTCTGAACTTCCTCTTCACTGCGATCTCAGAAGAGTGAGACCTATCTGCTAGGTGTGGTGTGTGGATTAAGAACAAAAGAGAGCTGTCTGGGGGAGAATGAGTGCTGGATAAATATTAGCTGAGCCCCAGGTGTGGTGCATGCCTATAATACCAGACTCTAGGGACTGAGGTGGGAGGATCACAAGTTCAAGGCCAGTTTGCTTTTAAAAGACAAACAAGTACATACATACATAAAGAAATGAATTAGCTATCGCAGTTAACTGAATTTGGTGAGAACAGCAAAGAAGGAGTTCCCTTCCGATGGAGACTTTTGCCAGGTATGAGAATCTTCCCAGACTGCTCTAGGACTTACTAATTTGGTCCACACAGCCAGATATCCCTGTGCTCTGCCTGAAGGACCCCTCTTCTTAGTCCTGGTCATCTAGTCTCCCTTGGCCACCAGCTTTACCCTGATGCTCTCACCTCCCTGTGCCCCGCTCAGAGAGTTAGTCTTGGACACGAGGCAGGATTCCCCACATGTGGCAGAGCACTAGCCCTACCCTCAGATGCTGCAGAAAGGTTCCAGAGAGACCTTAAGGAAGACACAGGGCAGAAGGGCCTGAGTCACAAAGCTGAGAAGGAGACCCCAGAGGCTGGGCCAAACTCACCAACGTGAACACACCCGCTCCCAGCACAGCGTAGATGGCGTGGAGCCAGGGGACCTGTGGGAGAGGAAAGATAGGCTTAGCATGTAAAAAGGATGGCTGGCACAGGTGCCAGAAGTTGGGGGAAGGCTCAGTCCAGAGGATGGAAGAACAGGGGTAACTCCTCTGTAAGAAGCCCCTGTCTGAGAGAGGTTGGAGATTCTTGGGGTGCTCACAGTGGTTGGAACCACCGGGGGTTCCCACAGACCTGACATGTCTTCCCTCAAAGCACAGCCCAGGCTCAGGCTGGCCAAGGGCGACTCATCCTATTTGCCAGTCATTCCCTCAGCCCGCCTCTGGCTCTTGGCTCCTCCTGCTGTCCCCAACTCATCTCTGCTCTATCTGGGGTCTATCTGTTCCTCCACAGAGAGCTCTCCAACTCTGCCTTGGAAACAAGAGCTCCTATGGAGGGGCTGGAGAGATGGCTCAGCGGTTAAGAGCACTGACTGCTCTTCTGAAGGTCCTGAGTTCAAATCCCAGCAACCACATGGTGGCTCACAACCATCCATAATGAGATCTGACGCCCTCTTCTGGGGTGTCTGAAGATATAACAATAAATAAATCTTTAGCTTGGAGCGAGCAGAGGTCCTGAGTTCAATTCCCAGCAACCACATGAAGGCTCACACAACCAGTGTATTCATATACATAAAATAAAATTAAATCTTTAAACAAAAAGAGCTCAGGTGGAAAAAGTCAGTCAGGGTGGGTACAGAAGTGGAGGCATCTCAGTCTCTACGAGAGGGGCCTGCCTCTGGAGGCAGGAGCAATACCCTCTCCAGTCTGTGCCCACCCGGACTGTGAAAACTTAATTATAACTATAACTTAGCATTACCCTTTGTGGATCCCTCCCAGGAAGCTTTCTAGAAGGTTTCTGGAAACAAAGGCATCCCATCAGCTCAACATGGGTCAATAAAGGGTTCTCTGAAGTTCTGGGGCTCCTTCCTGTAACCCCCTCCCATCCTAGATACGTAGAGGCCTCCAGGCCAGCTCCGGCCCCTCCCTTCGTCAACATGATCCTGGGAAGAGCTAAGGACGTGCCAGAATCAATCTTGGCATCCTAGACTGAGTGCCAACTGCCCGGAGGCTGGGGCTGGGCAGTATGGAAGTGTGTTAGAGGGGATAAGAAATACTACCCAAGCCTGGCAGACAAGAGGCCAAGGGAGACCAGGTACTGGATGTGGCCGGTACCGGATGTGGCCAGAGAGAATATTGCTGAGTCCCCTAATAGATCCAACTCGTTTTTTCCTGTGTTCTTAGGATTCAAACCACCTGTCACATCTCCAACTTGTTCCCCAGCATTGGTTGCTTCAGCTCCTACACAGTAGGCACACTTTTGGGCAAGCAGGATGCCAATTGGAGTCCCAGGAAGAGACCTCCGGTGGGTGAGCATTTGTGAGATAGGGTGGGGAATCTGCTCCTTCGCTGTTGCTAATTCCACTCCTGCCTGGCTAGCCAGATTCTGCATGTTTGGACTTAGCTGGTCCCCCAGGAGGGCCCCTGAGCCTGTTGGACCCTGGAGCCCCATTGTATCTTTCTCAGCTACAGTCCCCCTCCCCCTACCTCCACCTGCAGGAGAGGACCGGGAAAGTGAGGCCGGATGTGGCTCATGGAGCTGGGCAGGTGCCCAGGCCTGCTAAGAAAAGCCTCGTTGTTTGTTTGCGTATGCTGCCAACACACCTGGGGGCAGGTGCCAGGAGGGCTGGACAGGATGGCAAGCCGTGAGGCTTTGGCCCTGGGTTGCCCAGCAGGGATAGGAGAGCATGCACCCTGAGCATCGGGCCATCTCCACCTCCCTCACCACGGACTGGCAGGCTGAGACTCACATATTGGAAGGGCAGGAGGATGGCGAGGAGGAGTCCACTGAAGAAGAGAGTCATGAGCAGCACGAACAGCACACCCTGACAGGAGGTGAAGTCGAACTGCGGGACACAGGGGGCCGTCAGCACCGGGCCTCAGCAGTGTGCAGCCCGAGGCTGAGACCCACAAATTCTGCTCTCACCCTCATAACCCAGTGTAGTATCCCCCCTGCCTCTCTTCAGCCCCACAGAGCCCCCTGGCCCACATGCTCTTCCTTGCCCACAGGCTCCAGGGCTGACCTTGGTCTGGAAACTGAAGATGGTGACGGAGAGGCAGACGAGAGCCGTGATGCCCAGGCACAGCAGTACAGATGTGGTGTTGTAGTAACTGAGGACGGGCGTCCAGTCAGTAGGATTCCCCTCTTCCCATCCCTCCTCTCACCGTTTCCTGCCCGAAGCTGCCCTCATGACCTACGTTCCCAGGGCTCACAGCTCTCCAGGGTTCTTTGTCACTCACTGTTTGGGGTGAAGCTCTCCAATAGGCAGAGCCCGGAGAGTTTATGGTGGTGTCTGAGGGCGTTCTACACCACCAGGAGCCCAGGGCCTTAAAGCCAGTTCGTGGATGATATCGTCTTCCTCGCCACCATCCCTCATCCCAACCCCACCAGCCTGCTTGGGTCTTAGAGCCATTGGCCATGTAGTGCCTAAAGAGAACAGCAAAGCCAAGGCAGCCCATCTGCTTGGGTCCCTCCCCCATCCAAGAGCTCCCTGGAAAGATGGAGTTTGTGGAGAGCTTCTCTTAGATGTGACCAGACCCTGACTGCATGCCTACAAAGGCCACTCCTGTCCCATTTACCTGGACAACATCCCAGTGAGGTAGGCCATGGACAGGGTCTGCAGGGAGATCATGGGAAGGGATGTTACCTCGTGTGGTCTCGGGGGCTCCAGGCACTTTCAAGTTCTAGCCCCGCCCCCCCCCCCCCCCCCCCCACAGCCCCTGCATATAATCCTTGTGGCGAGCCTGCTTTCATCCATATGGGTTTCCATTCAGGACGGAGACCCTGATAAATAGTGTCTCCCTGACCAGCCTGCAGGCTCCTCGGGCTAGCTGCCCCTTTATCTCCTAGGCAGCCTCGTTCTCCCAGTGAGAGCCTTCTCTTCACTATCCTGCTTCTGGGTGGAACTCCCACACAACCTCCCAAGGACCAGAGACTGGCAACGTAGGGCGGGGGGCTTCATCCCACTGAGAGAGGGAGGAAGGTGCTCTGGTAGGAGAAGGGTCAACGCCTCTGCTCCAGGGGGGGCCCTCTCATTGGACGTCCCCTATTTAGACTCTCTGGTCCTCAAAAACCTGTGCTGCCTCTGTCCCACTTCCCTCCCCACTCGGCATCTGTCACCCCGGTCACTTACAAAGATGGTCAGCAGAATCAGGTTCCAAGGGAAGTGTCTCCTGAAAGACAAGCCACAGGCTTCAGAGGCTAGACCTCCCCTCCACACACACACACACACACACACACACACACACACACACACACACACACACCGCAGAGCCTCTTCCTTCATTGAAAACCCTCTTATGCTCTCATTGGCCCATCTGCCTCAGAGGCACAAAGTGAAGGGCAGATCAGAGAGGGATGAGGCCCTCTCAGGGCTGCACAGCGCCCTGGTGGAAGGCAAGACTCAGAGCAGATTTTTAATACCCTGCTAATAGTCCCACAGGCAGGCCCCCTCCCCCACCAAGTCACAATCTTACCTGGGTCCAGAACAGCAAGCCAGAGTCAGGTATGTCGCAAAGAACACTGCACTGTGAGAGAGACGGCCAGGCAAGTCAGAGGGTCTCTCCTGAGCCCGTCTACCTAGCAGCTGGCACCCCTACCCAAACTGCACCAGGCAGAATGGCAACGGGCAAGATGGTGGTCCAGTTCCAAAAAGGGAAGGTGGGGCTGGGTGGGACGGGCCCGCTAGAGCAATATCAAGTCTTAGGAGCTACGGCTTAGGAGCTACTGCCTCCCGATCTTACCACTCAGCCCCAGCGGCCTCAGAGACCTGTGTTGTCATTAGTATGTTTGGTTTGGGAAGCACAGTCCTACTATGTAGTCCAGGCTAGCCTTGAATCCACTATGTAGTCCAGGCTAGCCTTGAATCCACTATGTAGTCCAGGCTAGCCTTGAATTCTCCGAGAGCCTCCCGCTTTAGCCTCCCATGTCCCAAGACTGCAGACCTCACCCCACCCCCCTCGGCTAAGAGACTTTAGTTAAAAAGCTCAGTCACACACAGGGGCTGGGGACGTCGCCAGCGAGCATGAGGGACCTGCCTTCAGTCCCTAGAACCCACGTGGGAAGCTGGGCATGTTGGCACACTCTCGGAGACCCAGCTCTCAGAGAGTCAAAGACAGGAAGGGGGCTTTTGGGGGCTCAGCTTGATGGCCAGCCCGTCTAGCCTCACTGGGAGCTCCAGGCCAATGGGACACTGTTTGAAAAGAGGTGGATGACTTCCCTGAGGACGACATCCAAAACTGGCTTCCGGCCTCCATATGCACATGTACACATGTACACCCACATGGATCCACACGAACACATGTGCACACCCATACACATGCATTCCAGAATAAATAAATAAATAAATAAAAAGCTCATGCTGGCCGCCTTGGTGTAGTGATGCAATCCGGCACACAGGTCAGAGAACCAGGAACTCAGGGTGATCTTGATCTACTTATGGAGTCTGAGGCTAGCCTACTCCGTGGGAGACCTGCCTCAGGAATAATAGATAAATAAAAAGTAAATTAAAAGTTACTCTAAAATATATTTGGTGTGCTGGGTACTTATTTGTTTGTCTATTTATATAGTTTTTGAGGCAAAATCTTGTCATGTACCTCTGGCTGGCCTGGAACTATCTACATGACTAGCGGAACTGGGTCGATGTTTGTTTTGGGTTGTGTTTAATAACTATTGACACGATCCTCCCTTCTTCATGGGCTGTGTTCTCCTTTACAGATGAGGTCAGGTGACTTGTCCACGGTCGAGAAGCTATCCTGTTGGGGAAGGGCTGAACCCAAGGTGCACCAGTTGCAGGGAGCTGCCTCCCGACCACCGCCACACGCTGCTGCCTCTCTCGTCCCTTCCTCTAGCCAGCTCCTTAGCTGATCTTATTACTCTTCTCTCCTACCAGGCTGTGGGCTCAGCACCGACTAGCCTACCCACACTGAGCAGAACAGGAAGTGGAATCAATTTGTGGATCAGGCGTCAGCGTCCAGTGGGAAGTGGCTAGCCGGTGGTTGACTGCTAAGAGTTTTTTGGAAAGCAAGGATCAAAGATGGGGAGATGGAAGATGGGGGTGAGCTCCCAGGACAACTGGACTACCAACACACGTCTCCACCCTCAGCAGGCCCCCAGCTTAGCTTTGTAGTTCTTCCTCCATCTCCTCAGAGTCTCACCTGCCCTCCATGCAATTCCAAACAGCCTCCTCCTTTCCTAACTCTCCCAGGCTGCCTCACTCTCTGCTAGGTTCCGGAAAGATCTGAGATAATGAGGGAGGATCCCTTGGCTCCTGGACCGTCACCTGCAAACCTCAGGCTTCTTGCCCCTCAACTCTTTCCTAAGCCGGTGCCCCCAGTTTGGGCTTTGGGTCCCAGGCCCTCAAAAGCCCAGTGACAGCTTACTTTAACGGTCCTGGGGTCACCTGGTCTCCCCTGCCGACCTCCTTGGCTTTTCCCCATCTTCACTCAGCATCTTCCCTGGTTCTAGATCCGCAGGGAGCTGCCTTTGAGAAGGTGTCTGGAGAGAGTCTACTCAGTGCCTCTTCATCTCTCCAACCCTCCTGACACTCTGGCCTCAGCCCCACGTGAGAGCTGGCGTTGTCACATCAGGGTGACCCTGTTGAGTTTGGTTGTCACTCAGTCCTTCCATTACCTGAGCTTGATGTCTGGTCACTCCTATTGTTTCCCCAGTTGGGTTCCCTCCTCCCTCGCTGGCTGGCGGCTCCTTCTGAGAAGTCTCTTTTAAGGACCCTCTAAAGGAGCTGGATGCTTCAAGCAGACCCTTCCCCCACCCCGCTCTCCCTAGCTAGGCTCGCTCAGGACCCCATACTTTAGATCTCCACTTTTCCCTCTCAGACTAGATTGGGACATCTCTTTGGCTGCTAAGGGAACAGAAGCTTTTCAGAAACAGTATCAGACGGGGAGGGGTAGAGCTGAGTTCTACAGTTCCCTCTGCCCCACCTCCTCCACTCCCCCTTCCCACTGCCGAGGATGCCATGCAACCAGCCAGCCGCCCAGCCAGAGGCCTCAGCATCAGTCTTGGCGCTAGCCTGCCTGCCACACCCAATTAATCACCTGCATCTGCTCAGCCTCCCACTCAGCCCTCACTCTCCCCTCCATCTCCACCACCTCCCTTTGAAGTTGGGCCACCTCTTTCTCTTTTCTTTCTGGCTGGGACAATAGCCCGCCTGCAGCCCAGCCTTTCACCCTCCACACTATAGGCTGATCAGATCACACGTTCCCCCCCCCCCCCCCCCCCCCCCCCCCCCCCCCCCCCCCCC